>SNQJ01S0013593.1:303592-342527 GCA_010110895.2 Picea sitchensis
GTTGACATATGAAGGATTAGTAAGATTCGCCAAGGTTTCTACATTTTAAAATAAATTTCCATCCTTAAAATCATCCATGCTTTTCGGTTTCCTTCTTTCTCAAACCGATCTCATCAATACTAGAGTATGAGGCTCTTCTTCTAATTCCTATTCTTCTGTATAGTCTAATTCATTATCTTTAAATTATTCTAATTCCTATTCTTCTGTACAGTCTAATTCATTATCTTTAAATTCAAACTCTATATTCTCTAGTTATTCCTCCATTGGTAGGACTTCCTATTTGAAAACATATTTGATTTCTCTAAATACCACATCTTGACTATAAAACCTTCTCATTTTCTAGGTTCCAAAGATTATAACATTTTACACCATCTTCATAGCTAATAAATATATACTTTTTATCCTTTTTATCCATCTTACTCCTATTTTGTTTTTGAATGTGTACATAAGCATCATAGTCAAAAACCCTGAGATGTGTTAGAGAGGGTTTCTTACCAGTCCACACCTCATGTGGAGTCATGTCATCCAACGTTGATGAGGGTGATCGATTTACTAGGTAACATGTAGTGTCCACTGCCTTTGCCCATAATTCCTATCCCAACCTGACACCACTGAGCATGCTCCTTTCTCTTTCCATTAGCATTCATTTCATCCTTTTTGCAACTCCATTCCACTGAGGTTTGTATGGAGTAGTATTCTACCTTTCTATACCACATTTATTACATAATTCCTCGATTTCATTCCCGTAGAATTCCCCACCATTATCCATCCTCGACACCTTAATTTTCTTCTCTATCTGATTTTCCACAAGAACCTTCAACTCTTTAAATTTGTCAAAGAATTCAGATTTATTGTTGAGGAAATAAACCCATGTATTCCTTAATAATTCATATATAAATCATACACGGTACAAATATTTACCTAGTGATGGAATCATCATGGGTCCAAACACATCAATGTGCATCAACTATAAAATCCCCCTTGCCCTCCTATCACCAAAGGAAAATCTTACCCGATTTTGCTTCCCATACAAACAATTTTCACAGAAATAAATATCCAAGAGAAATTTGACATACCTTAAACCATACCTTTACCATGTAGTACTTAAATCCCCTTATCTTCGATATGCCCCAGTATTTGATGCCAAAACATATCCTTTTCTCCATAGATTACAGTAGTTTTTTCTTCTTCAGCTTCAATATCAAGAACAATGGAACTATTGCACCTATCACTAATAGTTCTTCCCAACAATTTATACAAAGTTCCAATCCAAACTCCCCTCAAAAACACCATTGCTCCTCAAACCATCCTGTAGGTTTCCTTTTCAAACACTATTTTTACACCTGTATCGTTCATCTTGCTTACATGAATCAAATTCCTCGCCAATACTGGGATATGTATACCACTAGGGAGTGTTCTAATACTACCATCCATGAGCTTCAAATTGACTTTTCCCTGTCCTATGATTTTGGTTGTTGAGTCATATCCTAGAAAACATCATCCCCATCATCCATTTCACACTCACAAAACCACTCCATGTAAGGAGATATATGAAAGGATGCACCTGAGTTGACCAACCATGCCTCATGATCTACTCGTGTGCTTGAAGAACCAAGTACACATCCCCCCCTTCATCTATAGAGGTTTTTTATTTTGTAGAAGGGGCATCATCAAATCCCTTCCCTCTCTCAACACTTTTGGATGTGTTTCTTGTAATTCCCTTATTTTCCACATCTCCAATGTACCTTTATGGATTTCCCTGGAGATTCAGATATTCCTCTATATTTAGATCTCCCATTTGAGGACTTATTTTTATTTCTTTCATGGGAGCATCCTCTTACAAATAAGGAATATGTGCTTTGGATTTCCATGTTTTTCTGCCTCATCTCCTTTGAAAAAGAGGATGAGACCACATCATTGAAACTTAAAGTAGTTACATTACTACCTATAGCCACAACCATACTATCCCCATGAGTCTAGTAAAGAGAAAAATAAACTGATATACTTATCTTCATCAGAAATATTGATATCAACAGACAATAACTATCTTACCATAGTATTGAAAGTGTTCATATGCTCTCTTACCAAGTCTCCATCTTTCATCCTCAGTTCGTACAACTTCTTCCCTAGGAAACGTTTGTTTACTAGGGACTTAGACTGATACAAAGCCCTAACTTATTCCATAATTCCTTGGTTGTAGCTTCCCTTGACACATTCAGTAATATTGAATCTGAGAGACACAACCTGATTGTGCTCTTTTCCTTCCATTCCAACTTTGTCCAGTCTTTTGTTGACATTCCCGTAGGTGCAATACCTATATCTACAATGATCCATTGATATTTGTCTACCACAAGATATTCCATATTGAGCTTACAAAACTCAAAACTTTTCCCATTAAGTTTTTTTATCTCTCTTTTTGAATTGTTCGCCATTTCTTTTCACCACAAGAATAATTATTGCAGAGCTCCCATTGTAACAAGTATTATCATAGAACCAAACCAAACCCTTAGCCACAAAGGCATCCCCCTGAATCTAATAAATACTCTGATACCAAATGTAATTTTTAAACCTTTTACTTTAATTCAATGCACACACAAATTCTTAACATAGAAAATAAAACAATTGCAATCAAACATATACACAAAGATTTACCCTTGAAACCCAATCTTGAAAACAAACAACCTGTTTTAGATCCCTACATCTATTTCTATTCATAATCCAACTTCATTGTTTACAATGCAGTTTATATGATCCCACAACATCAAAAAACCCTTAATAAATTGACCCAGATTAGATTACAACCTTAATTCCTTCACCAAAATTAGAAAACCATGGGATGAAAGATCATGCGCCACTAAATCACCAAAGGAAAAAAAATGCCCCTGCCAAAGGAAAAAGTCCACCCAAAAGTTTGGCGAATAAAACACTAATTTATTTTTCGATAGCTCCACACCTGAAACCACTTATGGGGGACCCACAATTGTGCAAATAATATAACACATACCCAATAGTGTGTGGAATCAATGAGCGATTGGGTTATATTGTAAGGTTGTGCAAAACTTATAAATGATAACCCTTCATGTATAAACATCTATATTTGTATGATTATGATGTAAAGTTGTATGAATGAAGCCATTATGAAATTGACATGAGAGTAAACACTTAAGAAGGAGAAAATGTGTCATAGTGGGTTATCTAGAATGGATCATTATATAAGTTTTCATCTATATTAGTACTTTCTAGGTGGAAAAATGGAGGAATTAACTTGTAGGGCCCATTTTATGGGTAGGTCATAGTTTGGTGAATTGGGGTTTGAAACCTTCCAGAGCTATTTTGAGGCATCAATTGACACTTTTTGGGGTAAAAACTTTATGAGCAAAGCTCTTAATCCATCAACATTGTTCTACACTTTAGAAGATTTCGAATGATATGAGAATCACCTCAATCAAATTTATTATGTGGAATCTATACCTTCCACATGTTAACCTACCATATTGACCACCATGGTACTAAGTGGATGCCACATCATCTCCCATTACTCACACATGTGGGGTTATCCATGTGTAGACTTTCAAGAATATTCTATAGGGACCAAAGCCCTAATACTAATTGAGGGTTGAGACATGTAAAAACCCTACTCGTAACCCTAAATGACCATGAAGCTATGTTAAATATTGGGCCAATATAAAGAGAAGGGGTTCAATTCTTTTAGTAATGTTATTGTTGCATGGTTTAGAAAAACATTTAGGAGTGGGTTATTGAAGCATGATAGAGGAGGTAACAAATTTGGTAGTAGCCATTCAATCCATAGTATCCAAGAAAACTCCATAGAGAGTGCCCCTTTATTTGTACTTGCATTCATTAACCAAAGAAAAGAGAGCAGAGCATAGGCCACAACTTCTAGCTGGGTTTTCTCCCATATCAAATTTCCCATGTCACATATTGTGTTGATTTGTGTGGATGGTGTGCTCTTTTGTTTATTCTTTCATTTTGGTTTTAGTTATTTCCATACATTTTAACACTAAGCTAGTAATAAATAATCTGATATCTAAGGTAACAAACCTCATAATAAAAGATTTCAGTACATTTTAAGATCTATTCCAGTGAATTGTTCTAGTGGAATATCCATAGTATTTTATAGATCATATTGATTTCATAGTAGTTTCTTTGTGGATTTTATGGGAAGTGGTAGGATCCAAGAATTGGATTAAGAAGGAATTCACAAAACCCTAGCCATGGAAGATGAGTCCATTCGTAACAACCCTTATAATGAGGCAGAAGAGATACTTTTGAAGCTATAAGAACAAGTTGTTGATATCTCTCGCAACATGGCCCTCCTCATGATGGCTCTAGTGAACAAGTTTGGATCGTTCAAGGAGGTTGGTGTATTTAACTTAAAATTTGGATTGCACAACAAATTGGGAGATAATGAAGACCCATAAAGGGATCAAAAAAAAAAGAGCCAAAGAAAGATAAACCAATTTTCAGTGTCATTACTTCTTCACAATCTATATTGAAATGGGAGTGAAAGCTGACACAAAACCCTACCAAGTTCAGTTTGATGTTGTTAAGTTGAATCATTGATTGCAACAATTAGAAGTTTATTTTAGTGTCCATAATAGCAACCATTCATGCCACAATATCGAATAAAACTCCATAGTGAGTTCCCCCTTTCTTTATACTTACATTTCGTAACTGAAGAAAAGAGAGAAAAGCATAGGCTATTGGAACATCAAACATTTATGACTCATCACACATCTACTAAGTTTAGTTGGTCGAGATTTCAAAATACATATCGATATAGTTGATTGGGTGATCGACTAGAACATCGGACTCATCGGTCGGGTAATCAACCAACACACCACACTCTTCAGTCTAGTAGTCGACGTACCTATCGGTTAGACAACTGACCAACAATCAAAGATAGTTGGGTGGTGGGTTGAATATCCCAAAAATCAATTATAAGTTGGACACGTAGGTTTTCGGGTTGATCCCTATCAAGCCGGCTCGACAAAGAGGATTTTTCAGAGTCAACTCTAACAATCGATGTTTACATGTGGACAATATATTTCAGATTCTATGGAAATTAGTTAGATCTTGAGGCTATAAAAAGAGACCCCTTGGGTCATTTTCAATTAGGAAAATTGAGATTGTGTAACAAATCATGCAGATCAAGATGTGTAACATGCACTTTGATGTTTTGATCACAACGTGCTCTGCTTAAGTTCTATAACAATGTCTTTAGACACCACCCCTTTTATTTGAAATTTGTATTCCTCTTTGATTATCTATAGTACTATGTTCCCTGTTTCATATCATGTTCCACACTATTCCCCCAAATGGTATCAAATATGATGGCTTGAAAACCTCGATGTGTTATCTACAAACCTCGTCAAGTTGGATATGTTGTGTGATTGACTTTGGGCTAGTGGTTTGTTGATTGGAACCTTTGAAATAGACTAGTTTGTCTAGATATCAAAGATAGATTTGAATATTGATCCTATTATTCTAAATGGATCAATTTATGCAGTATGGGAACTAGACATGGAAACCTACTGAAGAGTAAAGGACTATGGTAGTATATCAAGGTGACGATTCTAGATACAACAGATGATTAGGCAAAGTTCATTGTTGATGACAAGAAGGATGAGGTTGTGGGGGTAATCACGACCTACATATCACGAGAAATTAATTTCCACCTCAATAGAATTGACTATCCTAATCAAGTATGGAAGAAGATGAATTCCTTGTTCAACTGAGTCATTGAGGTCCACATGATGTAGTTGGAGAAAGAGTTGATCTCTCTCGATCCTCATTCCTTTGAGAGAATGGAGGACTATTTGGTGTGTGTCAAGGAACTCCAATTGAAATTGGGTGAATGTGGAAAGAAATGTCTGGAGAAGGATGGAAAAATCATCGATTTGGTCTTGATGAACTTGAGAACACCATTCGACGTGTTTTTGTCGACTTTTCTCATCAACTAGAAATCTTGCAAGGAAGATGTTAAGTATTATACCTTTGAATCTTTCTGTGGTATTTTAATTATTAATCAACATATATTTCTTGGAGAAGGTAATATTTGTGGTAAACACCAGGCCCACTTGCTCAAAGGAAAAGGTAAGATGGACTCTAGGAATAGAGTGCGGTTTGATGTTTCTACACAGAAGTCTGCATACCATGACTAGGGACCCTAGAGACAACCGCAATGAATTTGAAAGAAGAAGACATGTCAATACTATGGAAGGGTTGGACATGTGGAGAAAAAATTCTATAAGAAGTGATATGACTTAGAGAAGAAGGTTAAATGCATTGAAGGAGACGCGTCTGATGTTCGCAGACCCGCTGATAATTTCACCTTCCAAGTTGGGACTTATCAATCCTTGTTGTCTCATACTACACATAATGAATGGGTTGTTGATTCTGGGTGCACTCGTCATATGGCCAAGGATGCCACTTTATTCACGAGCTTGAATAAATATGAGGAGAGTAAAATCTATGTCATTGATGATTTTTCTCTCAATGTTGCTAGTTAGGGTGATGTATCTTATCAGCATGGGAAGATTGTAGACATCCATCATGTGCCAAATCTTAGTGCCAATCTATTTTATGTTTCTCAGTTGACACATACAAGTAAGATTGTGTATTTTTGGGCATATTGGTTCTATTTTTCCTTATTTGAAGAAATGAAAGTCAATTGTTGTTGATGGGATTTTAGACAGTTTGTACAAGTTCCATGATTTGACTTGACCTGAATCTGAACCAACTACACTTTTTCCTCACAATGATAAGAGAAGTCAAATTTAGCATGAACGACTCAAACCTATAAATTTTTTAAGTATCCAGGCACTGACAACTCAGAACATGGTTGCTGGTTTGCCGAAGGTGTTTCTACCAAAAGGACTCTACAAGGGATGTGTGGTTGGGAAGTGTTATCAGAAACCATTCGGCTCTGGAAAAGTGTGGCGAGCACATAACCTACTGGAATTGGTTTACAATGATGTCTATTTCATCAATCTACCTTCACTAGTAGGTGTAAGGTACATTTTGACTTTCACTGATGATTTCTCTCATTTCACATGGGTATTTTTCCTAAAGAATAAGAACCTTGTCTTTGAAAAGTTCAAGGAGTTTCGGGCCTTTGATGAAAAAGAAATGTGGTTGATCCATCAAATGCTTGAGATTAGAAAATGGTGGTGAGTATGTCAATCAACCCTTTGAAGAATACCTACTTCAATTTGGTATTGAATGACAGTGGTTAGTTCCTCATGCACCTCAACAAAATGGAGTTGTAGAACATAAGATTCAAACATTAGTTGAAATGGCTAAATGGATTTTATAGGCTAAAGAAATGCCTCCTCAATTCTAGGTTGAAGCGTTATACTGTGGAAATTATCTATTCAATCTCATCTCATCTCGAGCTATTCCTTCCATGACTCTAGTTGAACAATGGTATGGGAAGAAGCCTTCAATTGACCACCTCCATGTGTTTGGTTGTGTTTCCTAGGATCACATTCCAAATGATTGTAGAAATAAGTTGTATGCAAAGGGTCATGCTTGCATCATGATGGGATACTCTGAAGAGTCGAAAGCTTATCGACTATTTAATCATATCAAACAACAAATGATTATCAGACATAATGTTGGGATTGATGAGAAGTCTTCTGGAATTAAGTTGTTGAATGCATATTCTGGATTGCTATAGGATGATCCCTTTGATTTTGTCTCTGTCACTGGTTCTCATGTTCCTTTCTTTAGTCCTTCGACTGTACATTTGAACTTTCTCCTAGTTTCAACTAAACTGTTGACCTCTGATTCGACTAGTTTGTCGTCTTCTGTTTCAACTGTTCCATCGACTAAATATCCTCTGACTTCTGATAGACTTAGTGAAGTGAACCATGGTTCATCTATTTCTTTTCTACCCCAATGGTTTCCAATACAATTGAAGCTATTATATTTGATGCTGAAGATGCCTCCTACGGGCGTCAGCCTCAAAGTCAAAAGCAACATGCGAGCGTTACCTTGATAACTCATGTTCTTAAAACCTCAAACCTTGTTACCTAATTAGATGCTGAAGGATGACCTGAATTGGAGCAGGCCACAAAAACAGAAATTGATTCTTTTTCTAAGAATCAAACTTGGGACTTGGTTCCCCGATCACAAAGAAATAACATTGTGAATTCTATGGGGAAAATCCCCCTAATTTGGGTCTAGCGACTAGGTAGAGCCTTAACACCTAAAAAGATAGAAAGGATTCTAATCTACCCAAACAAAACACAACCTTATGATAATTAAGGGAAGAGAGAGAAGATAGAAATGTGTACCTTAAGTCCTTACGGCTGTTCTTGATCCCTTCTGATTGCTTTATGTTCCAATATTGTAGGCCTCCTCCCAAAGATGGCTTGAAACAATGTTACAGAACAAACTATGACAACATATGCTTAATTATCAAGATCATATAAAGGGTTAGGTATTCATGAAAACATTCATAAACAAAAACACATAGACATAAAGATATGGGACAATAAGTTTTCTCTTTTATTAATAACAAAATTGGAAGTTACAACCTGAATTTTGGTGGCACCGCTCCATGAACCTCGCTTGGGTTCCTCTACTTTGTCTGTAAGTGCACTATTCCCAATACTATCATCACCACCAACAAGCCAATATAATGGAAAAGGATGGATGGTATAAGGAGGATGTATGGAAGGGAATGTTGAGGAGAAACTCATAGTAGAATGTAGAAGGCTTGGAATACAAGGGAGCAAAATTTGGCAGAGTTCTCTTGAATCTTGTTTGATATATCCAAATGACCTCCCTAGGGCCTTTTTAATATGAAAAAATGGTGGTTAATTCGTTTTCAGAAGGGATACATGGGGTAATATGGTTGAAAAACCTAAGATAGCTCATAAACTCCACCATAAAGCATGGATTTTATATTTTTTTGCAACTTTTCAGAGTACACATGAGCTTTTAATTATGAAACTAGCGTATGTATGCATGTTGTTAGGCATGCAACTAGCATATGTATGCACTCTTCCTATGCAACAGGGCGTGTATACCATACAAAAACTTGTTTTTTGAGAATAACTCCATCAAAAAGGGTCGACATATGTATGACTGAGTAGGCCAACATCAAAGATGCAGGGTAGTGACATTTTGAGTTATAATAGATTCCCCCTAATGTGTTAGGTCAGAAGAGAAACTGATGGATGAAATACATTACAAAAAATTTAATAAAGTGGGAAATAAATGGATTCAAGTAACCCAAGTGAGTATCTGTGAGAGCATCATCTGCAATAATATAATAATAATCACCAAGGAGGTCATCCCCATGCCCGGGACAAACTAAACATGACTGCGAATCAAGTACACTGCAGATCCATGTCATATATATAGTAATCATGGCTACATGACCAATGTGTATGTGAATATAAAGTGTAGCCATGAATAATACACAACAGATCTACATCTCAAAATCATTGGAAGATATACAAAGTTATATGAATCTTCAGGAGGAAATAATGCATGTGGATGGAGATGATAACTTCATAACTTGAGAAATAGCTTCAAGATATTAAAAACTTAGGTAGGATTTTAATAGGAGAATATGAATCACTATTCTTATGTCTTCGACATGCCGTCATGAAAAGACTAGAGGACCTTTGAACATGATGAAAAAAACTTCATTGATTCTGGATGTGAACTTTACAAGACTCTCGGGATGGATGACTCATGAAGGTCAAGAGACTTATCGTAGAATGGATGACTCAGGTTGTAAGATTTCCCCTTGGACAAGAGAACAATAGATGAAAATACCCAGGCAACATGTTATTGAAATAAGTTTGTGGCACATGAGGCACCAAAAACTCTCCATGTGTTTGGAAGAGTAACCAAACGGAGGAGGACACAACTCTATGTAACGAGAACAACTTCCTAAGGCCATACTAAATCCCAATGCTTGCAGAACAAACAAAAGGATGTGCTATGTCTAAGGGTGACTAGATTTCTGCCAAAAAAAGAATGTTTCCCCATCCCCTCTCTTTGGAATATTTGAATTTTTTTTTCTTTTTTCACATATTTAACGAGCTTGAAAAAGAATAAAAGAATGCTAAGTTACAAAGGAGGAATGAGTGTCATGGGAAATAAAACTGGTTCCAAGCACATGGAACATACTGATACTCAATGAAGGGAGACATGTGTAGGATAAGGACACTCGGGAAAATTCCTCCATGGGTCAAGGTGTCAGATCACAAGGAAAAAAATACTACAAGGCTTGCACCTAGGGATTGTTCTAAAGGTTCATTAATAGAAACATGAATTTGACATTAGGCCAAAGATGCAAGGATGAGACATTGATCCAAAAAGGATCCAGAGAAGGCTAAGAACAACTCTGAATGCACAAAAGAAAATCATAATGCTCAGAATGGCTTCAACAGAAAACAAAAGGGAAAAAATTGAAACTTACCAAAACTCAGTTAAAAGGGCATTATCGTGAAGAGCACATCACAAGATTTCTAACGGTGCAAATGGCTCGTCAAATGGAGTTACAGATCAAAAGTTATAAGCGGTCAAAGTTCAGGTCAAACTTGGTCAAAAGTCAAAAAGTCAAGGTGGCACGTCCGTACAACAGAGTTGGCATGGGATGATGTGGAAAGGATGGCATACATGTGGGAAAATCAGATTGTGACAAGTGTCAGTTTCGTGAGCAAATTATATGGTGCCATGTGGCCCAGTCATGGGCTGCCACATGGAACCCCTCCAATGGTTGGTATGTGCAAACATTTTGTGACTCCACTAGAGTCAAACTCATGACCTCTCTATCCCAAAGGCATCACAAATCCACACCAACCATTATACCAATACCCATTCCTTGTTTATGCTATCGAACATAATTATATTTAAGTTTGAAACTTTATATGGGCGCCAAAGGAAAGGGGCTAGGCCTTTGGCCCAACCCCTGATTACATGTTTATCCCATACGACCACTGATTCCGCCAACCTAGGGGCTTATCCAACTATCCACCACTATATTTAGCATATTCCTCCAATTGCCTGCCCTTTTAGCAACCGCCTGCTATATTTAGCAGAGGACGCCATTTTCGTTATAACCATATGTATAAAATGGGAGTCCCATGGGATTCAAACCCAAGACCTCCGCCTAACCAAGTTCTAAATTTAGCTCCACCCACCAATTCCCCAACAACCTTACTTATTACATAACTGCCTAAAATTTGTATAAGAAGGGGTTTCGGGTAGTGCATTTGGGACATAGAACACATAGCACGAGAGAGGAGTCTGAGTGCGCCTGTATGGACTGTGTATAGACTGGGGCACACTTTTCGATATTTCTTCATCATTTATTGTAGGAGCAGTGGCACACAAACCGAGGTAAGGGTGCCTCTTGGGCCATAAAATGTTTGACTCAGATCTAGGTGTGGAGACAGTAATTTTTAGGTAAAACGACGCCACGAACGCTGTGGTGGTGTTAGTTTTCTGATATGAGCAAAGATTTTGTATATTAAATCCAAAATGAGGTATACTTATATATTTTACCCAATTCTTTTGTGGAGTTATTAAAAATACCTACCCATTTGAGAGCTGGACCCAAAGACATAGTCCACTAGGGACGACCTCCGTTATCAAGTTCTTTGTGTTCATATTGCATGCTTATGTCTCTTTCCTTTTGAGATTTTCCTTCTTTATGGTGTACTTTAGTTTATGCTCATTTAATACAGTTCTTTAATAAGTCACCTAACGAAAAGATCCCGAATCATGATGGTATCAGAGCAGTCGTCTTTGACTTGAATTGTTGAGTATGAATGATTAATAGGGCCAAGCATAAGTAGGGTGAAGGAACTCTTAATACTTTCAATCCCGAAGTTGGTCGTACATCCCGAAGGAAGAATATGGTAGAAGAGGACAAGTGTGATGAACATGAGAACAAATTTCACATGGTCTTTTATTGCATGTCAGAAATGGTTGAACAAATGTATGGAAATTACAAGAAGAGTTTGAAGAAGAAAGGGAAGAAAAATGAAGCACATGCAAATGATGATGCTTCGGTAAATCAAGGGGCTAGAGGAGATCCTCCTGAGCCTCCATCTTCGCCTTCAAGTTCTAGTTCTTCTTGCTATGAGCATTCTCATCATTCTCAACATTCTAACTATAAAGCCTCTTTTAAGAAACCAGCCCTTACAGTATCTCCAGGCACAGACCAATCTGCAACAATCTCGACACTACAGATGGATGGGTTTTCTACAACAATTTCATTTGGTAATCAAGTACAAGAAGGGTACAAGTAACAAGGTAACCAATATGCTTTCTAGACCTCCTATTGCTACTTATATTATTTTGAACAATACTTCTTTATCTCATGATAACTATGTAGAGAAATATGTCGTCGATGAAGACTTTAAAGAAGTATATGAGAAGCTAACCCACGATGCATAGGTAGAGAACTATTGTCTGTAGGGAAAGTTACTCTATCATCTTGGGAAGCTATGTATTCCTACAAGCGAATGAGTCCATGTGATATGAGAAGCTCATACTTTTCTTGTATCTAGGCATTTTGGGGTAGGAAAAACTATGGGTCATTTGCAGAGGTTTTGTTATTGGCCTCAAATGAAAGAAATTGTAACTAAATATGTATAGGGGTGTGTGATGTGTTCTACTTGTAAGCCCACTAATAGAAAATTGGGGCTATACTCACCACTTCATGTTCCATCCCATCCATGGGAAAGTATTTCCATGGATTTTGTAGGGGGTTTACCAATGACCAGAGGGGGTCATGATTATTTGTATGTTGTAGTGGATACATTCAACAAGATGTGTATCTTGATTCCATGTAAAAAGAAGATCATTGCTGAGAAGACTGCTAATATATTTTTTTAGTATGTTTGGTTTGGGTTACCCACGTCCATTGTCTCGGATCGAGATACTTGATTCCTTGGGGATTTATGGATTAGATTGTGGAGAATGATGGACACCAAATTGAAAAGGAGCACTGCTTTTCATCCACAGACTGACATACAGACAGAGGTGGTAAATAGAACAATGGTACTTTTTCTTCGAGGCTACTGCAACAAGCATCCTAAGTTATGTGATGAACAAATACCCTATGTACAACATGCTTATAACCAAGCTTTACATTTATCCATTTAGAGTTCACCTTTTGAGACATGTTTTGGGTACTTACCAAAGGTTCCTTTGGACTTGATGTATGGGAAAGATGCCGATGTGAATGAAGAACAAATAGAGGACATAGCCCGCAAGTTCATCCAGAGGATTCAACAGATGCACCAGGCAGTCAGGGAATAGTTGGAGAAGAGTCAAGCATAGTATAAAGCTTGGCATGACAAACAATGGTTGATCATCATTTCCATGTTGGAGACCAGGTATGGCTTCAAATCAGTAAGGAACGATTGAAGGGTGAAGGCAGGAAACTCAAGCCCATCCGATATGGACCCTTCCCTATTTTGGAGAAAAGTGACACTAATGGGTTTCGTTTAGATCTTCCACCTTATATGCGGATTTACTCCATTGTGAACGTATATAACTTGAAACTTTTTGAGCCTCCCATGATCATGGATCAGGATGAGGAAGTTTCAATACCTTCAGTTGATGAGTTTGCACCTGAGTACTTGGATGAGTTATAGGAAGATATCATCCTGGATAGAAGGACGAGGACTTCACGTAGGGGTGATGTTGATTATCTTTGTGTAGGCTTAAAGGACAGGACACACATCCAAGCAAGGCAAAGTGGAAGGACAAAGTGAGGGGACTCTTCCCTCACTTACCAGTTGATTAATGAAAGATTTTGGTGGTCCAAAAAGCTTTCAGTGGGAAGGGATGATCCAAAAAGGATCCAGAGAAGGCTAAGAACAACTCAGAACACACATAAGAAAATCAGAACGTTCAGAATGGCTTTAGTAGACAACAAAAGGGAAAAAATTCAAAGTTCTCAAAACTCATTTAAAATGGCATGATCGCGAATATCACGTCACAAGATTTCTAACGGCGCAAACTTATAAGCAGTCAAACAGAGTTACAGATCAAAAGTTATAAGCAGTCAAAGTTCAAGTCAAACTTGATAAAAAGTAAAAAAAGTCAAGATGACACGTGGCACCACTGGAAGGGTGACAGGTGGCACGTCCATACATCTGAGTTGGCATGGGATGATGTGGCAAATATGGCATACACATGGGAAAATTAGATTGTGACAAGTGTCAATTCCATGAGAAACTCATATGGTGCCACGTGGCACCCCTCCAATGGTTGGTATGTGAAAAAGTTTTATCATTCCATTGGAGTTGAACTCATGAACTCTCTAGCCCAAAGGCCTCACAAATCCATGCCAACCATTATACCAATACTTATTCCTTGTTTATACTATGGAACAAAATTATATTTAAGTTTGAAACTTTATATGGGTGCCAAAGGAAAGGGGCTCGACCTTCGGCCCAGCCCCTGATTACATGTTTAGCCCATACGACCACTAATTCCGCCAGCCTAGGGTCTTATCCAACTATCCGCCACTATATTTATCATATTCCGCCAATTTCTCGTCGTTTTAGAAACCACCTGCTATATTTAGTAGAGTGTGCCATTTTCGTTATAACCATATGTATAAAAGGGGATGCCTGTGGGATTCGACCTCGGGACCTCCACCTAACCAATTTCTAAATTTAGCTCCGCCCACCAATGCACCAACAACCTTACTTATTACATAACCACCTAAAATTTGTATAAGAAGGGGTTTCGGGCAGTGCATTCGGGACAGAGAACACATAGCACGAGAGAGGAGTCTTAGCGCACCCGTACAAATTCTGTATGGATTGGGGCACACTTTTTGAGATTTCTTCATCATTTATTGTAGGAGCAGTGGCACAAAAACCGAGGCAAGGGTGCCTCTTGGGAAAAAAAGTGTCTGACTCGGATCGAGGCGTGGAGACAATCATTTTTAGGTAAAACGACGCAACGAACGTAGTGGTGGTGTTAGTTTTTTTATCTCAACAAAGCTTCTGTATATTAACTCCATAATGAGGTATACTTATGTATTTTTCCCAATTATTTTGTGGAGTTAATAAAAATCCCTACCCATTTGAGAGAAAGACCTAGAGACATAGTCCACCAGGGATGAACTTCGTTATCAAGTTCTTTGTGTTCATATTGCATGCTTATGTCTCTTTCCTTTTGAGCATTTCCTTCTTTATGGTGTACTTTAGTTTATTCTCATTTAATACAATTCTTTAATAAGCCACCTAATGAAAATATCCCGGATCAGACCCGTGATGCAATTACGGAAGGACACAACGAGACTCCTTCCATGTAAAGTTTTATGAGCCCAGAGAAGGTATGATCAGTGGTTTTTCACTTTTAGAGAGTCCGAAAAACACTAAAAGAAGACTCCAGAGTGATCTTTTTCATAAGGTTAGTCTCCAGGGCCCGAAAAAGACTAAAATCATACCAAGGAGAACTCTTCTGGTCACTATTATCACGCAATTTGTACTTTGATATAAGAAGAGGTTAAAGGAGATAAAATTAGCGTAACTGGAGACTATCCTATCACTGTCACCTTAATAGGATGTCTCTTTCTATTTAGGGTGGTAGGCCCAGGGGAGATGTCCACGGTGACCTGGGGGTTTGAGAAGGAAAAGTCAAAGTGGCTAGATAAAGATCACCTCTCACAAGTCACCATCGATCAGAAAGTCTGGTTTTATAACCAACGAAAATATAATATGTCAAAGTGTACCTGCCTGGAACAAAGCAACAAGAAACTATATATATTTTCAAGTACACTTGCTGGTTAGCACTTCATAAAATCATAGACTTTCTCAATAAAAGAATTTGACTGATAATAATGAAGGAAACAAAAAATTATAACAACAATATTTATAAGGCAATACTTCACATTAAATGCCTTGCAATAACTTCAAAATGACTAAGAATCATTAACCATTGAAATCATAATACTAACATTTGTTAGAAGCAAACAAGACAATATATAAATCAACCTTTTCAATTGCTTTTAGAAGATTTTAATGCTGAAATTAATGGTTGTAGCTTACTTTAGTAACAACAACAATATTGTTAGTACGTTAAGCTATTTTAGGGTTAGAAAATGTTAGTAGGTTGCTCGAGGTAAAATATTTGAGGGTTGGTTTCATCAATCAAACAAATTTAATGTCTAAATCAATTCCTTTTAGGTCCAATGGAGTCACTTGCAGCAGAAAAAATTGAAGGAAATGAATGATAATCTAAGAGCTAAGGACCAAGAAGGATGAAGATTGAGGTGTTGGTAATCCAAGGCCTCAATCAACAAGCCCTACAAGGAAAATGACTACTAGGAAGTAGGTAACCCTAGGCCCTAGTAGTTTTCCTTCGTCTTCAGCTCAAGCTTGAAACAATTAATGGCTTGATGAAGAGAATGACACTAGAGTGTTGCAATGGCAGGGCTCTAGTACAATGCTTCAAAGGTAGGATTTCTAGCACAATCTAGTAGGTGAAAAATTGTTAAGGCAAGGACAATAACATGTGCTTGTTCTCCTAGGGTTTTAAACTAACAATTTCTAATCTTGGAATAAATGCAAAGTAAATGTACCATAACCATTCAAAGAAAAGAAGGATTGCAGAAATTCACTTACATCCACCAAGAATGATCTAGCAATAAGCCTCGTTGAAGATATTCCACCAAGAAAATGCCAAGAAACACCAAATTAAGCCTCCTTCAATAAGCACACATAAAATTTCAGCCAATAAACCCTAAGGAGGGTGCAAATTTCAGACCTCACTTGTGTGAGTGAAAGATGATGAATAATAAGAGTGATTTCCCCCTTATTTATACAATTACAAAGACTAGTTTTTACATTAAATGTCATAATTAAACATGAAAATGAGCTATAAAGTGACTTCATTCCCCTTTAGGGTGACATTAGGACCTTTTTGGGTAACATTGGCCTCTTGGAGAAAAATGTTAGGCCTCCTTGTGCCTTAGGAACCTGCCACATGTGCGACTTAGCACACAACTTCCTCGAAAACATCCAAAATGTTGGGTGACGTCATGGGTGACCTGGGTGACATCATGGGCCTTCTAAGGCCTACATTATGGTGGAAAGGGCACAACCCCCTTGGGTCTAGGCCTGCCAAGCTACTCCTGGTGAAACACCATCCTCTCTCTCTGGTGCAATCCAATGATCTGTCTCTTCCCCTGGCTGGGGTCTCAACATCCATCAAGTGGGATTTTAGCCCTGTGGAGGTCCAAACTAATCATCTCCCCATATGTACCTGTCCATCGGGTGTGGCCCTGAAACATCAACAAATACGCCCTCCATGGGCTCATAAGTTATAGGGATCATAACAATGCCAATCACATCTAATCATCAAGTTATTTAAACATGTGCATGAAACCTCCTTTACCTGGACAAGTGCTCAAAGACGTTATGCTAATCTGCAAGACAACTTTGGATGGGATGCTAGGAAATCCTATTGGGATAATGCTCATTGGATGTGGAATGTTCCCAGGAGAAGTCAAATCCATGCCACGTGAGTGGATGAGGTGGTAAGGGATGTCTGGGCAATGGGTGCAGTGATAGCAGGGAAACGTATAGCTTACATGTGGGTGCCTCTAAAGAGGGTGAACTACACCTTGTCATGGATGAAAATGTTTCCAAGCCCATTCATGCCTTTTATCTTTTATTCTTATTTATTTTTCTTTCAAGAGGTTAGTTAGGGGATACTGCCTTGGTGTGGTGACCAGTGGTGGCAATGTTACCCACAAGTATTTCATGGAAATGAGAAGGTTGGCTCATGATGAGGACCCCTTTCTCTTGGCTATGCCACCAAGATCCACTACCCTAGAGTGTTTACCAAATTTCAGTAGTGTCATAACGCTACATGCCCATGGACCTAATAGGATGGCTTTTTATGAGACCCCCTATCCTCCAACTAGGTCTTGATTTATTATTTTTTATGGGTCCCTCTGTTTCTTGCTGAGAATATTTTTATTTCTTTCTCGAGGATCCCTGGGCGAAGCATCTCAAGGTTTCATTTTTTTGGCTTTTGTCTTTTTCTAGATACTTTTACCCTTTGTACCTTTAGCCCCTTCTTCCCACAAGGCAAGGTACAACCCTTAGATATTTGGCCAACCCGATGCCCGAACCAATGTAATGGGATCGATGAATGAGAGAAAGATGAAAAGTGGTAAGTATGGTGGGAGTGGACGATGGAATTTCATGAATCCCCCTAGTGGCAACTCAAACCCTATGGGTACTAGCTTACTAGGGCATCCTGTCATTCCCCCCATGTGTGGTCAAGTGGAAAAGCATAAGGTCCAAGCACATGTTAGAAGAAAAAATAATTAAATGCACTTATCCAAAGGTTTTGAGGATCATAGTGACACATACCATGATACCCAGACTCGTTACCTCATGGAGAAAGATCCATTTCTGTTGTAGGACCAGGCTGATGTGATGGATATTTCTACTGCTGACAAAGTGGAGGCACTAAATAATGAAAGGATGGGCCCTCCAGGGCCATTCTCAAGTTGATCTGGCTCTCAGTACTCCATGTCTAGGACCTATGGGCCTCGAGACATAATCTCCTTAGTTATCCCTAGGCTAGGGGATAATAGTCACTAGGACCAGAGTATTCCATTTTTTTACTTAGTCCAGTCGGTCCGAAAAAGGGTTAAACTTATACCGAAAGGACTTCTCCTCAAAACCATTTTAAGGAGTGTGACAGAGACAATATCACTAGGCTATATTTTCAATTTTAAGGAGTCTGAAAAGAGCTTAACTATGGAATCAATCGTCCTTTTTCGTAATTTAGTCCCCCCACCTCGAAAAAGTATAAAACATAACTTAGGAGAACTCTCCTGATGATACATGTCTCTCGGGGCGTACCTTTTTCCTCGGTAATCTATTGGCTTAAAAAATGGTTAAACTTATACCAAATAGATATTCCTTCTAGACCAATTAACGAGTGTGAAAGGAACAAGGTCACTTGACGATCATTTATTGTTTAGGGAGTCTGAAAAGGGATTACAGAAGACTCTGAGGGGTTTCCTTTTTCATATATAATCTCCAAGGCCTGAAATAGTGATAAAGAAAAACTAGGGAGAATGACTCTTTTTCGCAAATTTAGTCCCTCAGGCCTGAAAAAAGGTTAAACTTACACCTGAGAATACTCTCCTAGTGAACCGTAGCTCCTAGAGCGTACCTCTTTCGTAAAATTATCCATCCGAACTGAAAAGGGGTAAACTATTTTCGGACATATGTGCCTTCAAATTTCATTTTTACAAGCATGAAGGGAAACAAGATCGCTCAACAATATTTTCAATTTTAGAGAGTCTGAAAAGGGCTTAAAGAAGACTCCAGGGGGGCTCCTTTTCTTAAGTAATTTGAACGAGGCCGAAAAGGATAAATAATTCTTGTTATATGTCTCTTTCATAGTTTAAGTGATCTTTAAAGACAATAAACCATGCTCTTAGGGAGTCCCTTGGATATAGGCTAGAAAAATATGAAGAAGAAGAGTGAGGTTTCAACACAAAGTCATGGCGGGACTAAAAGGACTCCCAAGCGTATAGAAAATTCACAACATGGATGCCGAAATGCAACAGAGGGAAAGGCTCTACCACCTAATTATGACACTTCTAAAGCATCATAGAAGGTTTTGTGTCTCACTTCGGTGGGGTCGTCCCTATGGAAAAGCAAAAATCGTCAATAGAATGCAAAATGCAAGATGGTGAGAACCTATCCTAAATGCAAATGACGAAATCCCGATTTCGTCACAAGATTGTAAAAGTAGTACCCATTAATAAAACAATACCAAATCCAAAGGAATAAGAAGTTTAAAGGACCAAAAGATCATGAATAAGAATCATAACATCCATCGAGTGACAAAAAGAGAAGAAATTAGGGTCAACACATGGTCAAAAATCCATAAATAGAAGTAAAAAGGGTATTTTTACAATTGCACTTTGAAAATTCCCAAAAATAACCAAAACCCTCTTCCTTCAAATCAACATTTGGAGAGCATCGGTGGATGAAATCGAGTTGTTCTTGGGACAGGTAAGTAATCTTTCCTTTTACTTGCAATTTCATTCATTCATTTCAAGTATTAGATGGATTTGGGGGCTGCGCGCTCCAAAAATTAGCTCAATTGTATGTGTATGCGTGCTTTTCACAATCAGCGTGTGTATGTACATAGGCTGAGATACTCTCAGTAAGCGTACATACATGATTGATACCAAAAAAGGGTGTGTACATACTCAAAAAATTGGAAAAAGAGAAGCACTAACTCCCAAAATGTTGGCATGACTGAGGATGTATGTACATTGGAGGGAAAGAGAATATGAATAGGTTGACCAAATGGTCGAGGACAACTCAGGGGTAGTGTAAACATTGAAACAATGCAGATTGTGGAGATAATTTAGTTTTCCCCTTATGAGAGCTCAACCACGACTTCTAAACCATCTTGTAGAGTATTGGAATCCAGATGTAGAGGCCTTTATGATAGAGGGCCAATCACTAACACTAACCATTGAAGACCTTTACTTCTTGATCAGTCTCTCTAGGGGGTGAACTAGTAAACTTGGATACATTCCCTACTGGGACATATAACATGTCCTAGTACATTGATATGTATTGCGAGGCCGACACATAGAAGGTGGGGTCTCAAGTGCTGATACAAAACATCGAAAATATGATTTTGAGGGTGGTACTTTACATTATTGGGTGAATGCCAGGGTTCGCTTCTCTACACCATGCTTCTCGATCCCAGATGCATTGCGCAGTGTAGTGTCTGCAACCAGTTATATTCGATTGGATCACCACTATGCTCAATTATATGAAAATTCAGTTGATAGAGTGCAATTTGAGACATAGGAGAAACTTTGGATTCATGAGAGTGTTGTGTGCATTCTTCTTTGAAAGAGTGTGCCAGGGATGAGCTCAAGGGAGGGTGTGCAGGGACACATAGCCTCATTTCTAGCACTGTGTAGATGGTTTGCTTTGATTCTGCCCTAGGGAGGAGGAGGAGTACGCGAGGCTTATGATGACACATTCTTCGAGTGGTGGAAATGCTAGATTCCTGCCATCGAGGAATACCCATATGTGGGTGTTAGTTTCTTGAGGGACTCGGACATGCCTATGCCCCCTAGTGAAACACATGGCGATATAGGTTTTTACTCATATTTTTTGAATTTTTAACTTTTGAATTTTTCAATTTTATTAAAGAAAAGAAAACATATTTTTGGTAACGTCACAATATTAACTTAAAATCTGTTATGTACAGATGTGGGACCAGTGAGGCAAACACAATTCCCTCAGACTCGACGCCATCTGCAAGAGAAGATCCAGCTGGGAGGAGCTATATCATAGGTAAGGCCATCATCATCAGAGGCTGAGAGAGTCACGAGGTGGGCAGAGAAGAACATGACATCCCTCACCCGTAGTGTGCCCATGACAGAGATCGAGGATCTGCCACCATCCATGCAGATTCACATAGTGGGAGTACCCCGGGCATGGGTTCAGTTATTCCGGTGTCTAGCCAATGCCATAGTCCATTATACTAGAGCCAATAGGCCTAGGTATTAGAGTAGTGTTAGACATTATGCGTGCTAAGGGCACCCTTTTTTGTATCTCCCATATGTATTGAGGGATTAAGCTTGACAATGTATTATTGAGACTTTTGAGGGCTATGGCCCGCATTTTGTACTGCGACATTATTTTGGACATATTATATATATAAATATTTTTTCCTTATGGAGTAAACATCTTTTGTACAAATGTATTTACATGTGCATGTATGCGTGTGATTTTATATCTGTGTCCGTGAAATATGCCAATCTATTACAAGATTTACTAATGCATCAGTTAATTGATTAGATCTCCTAGGAACATGAATATATGTAATATAATAAAAATAACGTTCTAAGAGATGTACCCTAAGGAATCATTGGTGAAGGGCGGGATTGTGGACATGGTACACTCCATTTAACTCTAACATTTCCGATTGAGCATCTAGGTGAACACAGAGGTGAGAAATACCATGTGACAATGCGTCACATAGTAATTCTATTACAGTGCTATACTCGACAACGTTATTGGTTGATTCTCCTAGAAAAACACTTCCAGAAGATACCAACTAACCAGTGGGCATGAATATCACCCAAGATGTGGAAGAAAGCCTCCGAGTGTGTCGGTTAGCACCATCCATGAACCCAACATAAACCTCAGATTCACTTGACATCTGCCACAATGCAGAAACACAATAAACTACATGTCCATAAAACAAAAAGAAGGCACACTTAAGTGACCAACCTAAGCATAATAGTTCTTAAGGTAGAGCCCATTTATGGGATCAAAAAAAGCATTACATTCGAAGTCAACCAATTGATAAGCGCCTTTTTCCAAATTTTTCTTAACAATAAATGGTATGAACCACATGGGTTTAAATTTTCCTGCCCCCAAGGGATATTTATCTTGATCATAGACCAAGACAAGATCACCTTCAGAGAAAACTCTAGGGTGGACTGACTGATCATACTGACACTTTACACGCTGTTTATGAGCCTCGTTAGCCAAGGATACATATCGATGTTGTTCATCAAGCTACTCGATATAGAGGAGATGCTACTCAAGTGAAGTTGTGTCGGGCAGTAATTCCACTGCCAACCTAAGAGAAGGAATATGGAACTCTATGGTAAATACTGCCTCAAGATCGTAAATGAGTTGGAAAGGAGAGAAACCTATAGCAGTCTTGACGAAAGTTCGATATGCCCAAAGTTATAAGTACAACATCAAATGCCAATTCGAATTTGACGAATTGATTTTCCGTTGGAGAATATTCTTAAGAGACTTATTGACAGCCTCCACCTGACGATTCACTTGTGGATAGTAGGGTGACAAATTTTCTTTCTTAAACCCAAGATTTGATGTTAATTCAATCATCATCTTATTTTAAAAGTGAGTGCCATGGTCTGTGACAATCTCTTTCGATATACTGAACCTAGCGATAATCTGGTTGAAAATGAAAAGTGTCATCGTTTCCCCATCATTACTAAATGTTGGCATGGCTTCGACCCCCTTAGTGAGCTAGTCTACTTCCACAATGATATAACGATGTCCCCTATAAGAAGTCAGGTGGCATGTAGTGAAATAAATACCCCACTTAGTGAAGGGACCAACAAAAATAACATAAAACATAGGAGCAGGGTGTGCCCGCATCTTCCAAGAGAAGATCTGACATGGGTGACACTTCTTAACCGCATCTATACAATCTTTGATTAACGAGAGAAAAAAGTATTCAACACGAAGGATTTTATGGGATGTTTCTAACCCAGAAAAGTGACCACCACATGCTCCAATGTGGTAGTCATTCAACACAAGCTCTACCTTCTCATGAGTCAGACAACAATGGAGAACAAAACCAACTCCTCGACGATACAAAGTATCATCAATGATAAGATAATTTCACGCTTGATGGCATATCCATCGACGCTCATCACGAGAATCAGAGGAAAGGAACTTCAAGGTATGAATATACATAAGTATATCTCCATACCAAGGGTCAGAAGATGCAATAAGGAAGAGATCCTCATTGATCAATGAGTCTTTGAAAAAATTATTTCCACTCTCAATCAGAAGTTCCGAAATTATCTCAACAAAGACCAAAGACTTTTTAGACTTTGTCGAAACAAAGTCCAAATCAAATTCTTGAAGAATGGCTATCAATCAACTAATATTCCCGTCGATGACCCATCATGTCAACACATATTGAAAATGATTAACGACGACTATGAAGGTGGTCTTACGAAGTATAATATAATGATAGAACCTTTGGACAACATGGACAACTACCAAAGCCAATTTGTCAATGTGAGTGTAGTTGATTTCCGGTCCGACTAAGCCTCAACTAAGGTAGTAGATAATGTGTTCCTAGAGTGCGTCATCCTCTTGAAACAAGACCATACCAAGGGGCAGATTTCATGGCACTTTTAAACGTTTCAAAAGAGTGTTGATTTGCTTCATCCCAGAAGAAAGGGACCCCTTTTTTCAAAAGATGCATAAACCCTTTAGTTAGCTCGACATAGTTGGAGACAAATCGCTGAAGGAAGTTAGCTTTCCCCTGTAGACTCTGAAGCTGGGGAATTGTGCGTGAGGGAGGAAAATGAACTATTGCCTCAAACTTAAGAGGATTGACCATGATCCCTTTAGTGGACACGGTAAATGCTAACAAACGTCCCAACGTTACAAAAAAACTACACTTGTTCATATTTAGGCGAATCCAGTAGTAGCAACACCTCTCAAAAATAAGTCATAGGTGGGCGGGATGATCAGATATATTACGAGAAAATGATACCAGATCATCAAGAGACACCTCGACTATATGTTTGAGGTCATGGAAGGCAAACAACATGGCCCACTAAAAAGTAGCTCCAATATTTTTGAGGCCAAAAGGCATTTTTCTATATGCGAACGTACCCCAAGGACATATGAAAGCAATGTTATGTTGATCCTCGGGCTTGATTTGAATCTGGTTGTACCCAGAAAAACCATCCATAAAATAAAAAACTTTACAACCCACACATTCAACGATAATATGATCAATGAATGGGGTAGGAAAATTATCTTTTTGGAAAGCTTTATTCAACTCATGAAAGTCCATGCACACAGGAATTGTAGTTTGTTTTTTATTGACAGGAACAGGGTTTGACACCCATTTTGTCAATTGAATTGGGTAGATGAAACTAGTCTTGATCAATTTCTCTACCTCAGCCTTGATAGCCGTTGCCTTGCGAGGGTTTTATGGGTGAATATTTTTCCGAATAGGCTTAGCATTGGGATAATTCCTAATCTTGTGTTCAACTATACGAGGGCCAATGCTTGGAATTTCCTCATAAGACCAGGAAAAAATGTCACGAAACTCTTTAAATAATTAAGTGTACACCTGAATCCCCTTGGGGGAACAATCCACTCTGATGAAGACGTTTTCAACGATGCCATGGGTTTTAGAGATTTCAATTTGAATTGTCTCAGCTATACTCGCCATGTTTCCTTCAACATAGATTTTGTGCATGGATAAAGGATTAACATGAAAAGTGGCATCTCCATTCATGGTCATAGTGAATTCTCTTGCTTCCACTCTCCTAAGCTCGGGTAAAATGTAAGATCTATGGTGAAGATCATCCCAGGGTCTATCCGACCCAGTCATTGCCTCTAAAATCACCTCGTCGAAGGGTAAGACCAAGTCCAAAGGATCATGAGAAGTAAGAGATTCTTGAGACCAAATAGGATTGAAAACAAGATCTAGCTCTTGATGGGGAGCCAGATCAGAGTTGGCCAACGTATCCTGAAAAATGTTGTATGCAACCTCAGTTGAAGATAGGGGAATAACCATGCTAGGATGCCCTACTCCTTTCATCGAAGCTGATGGGGAAGTGAAGTCCACAGATAATTAAAATAACTCATTCGAAAAGAAGCTACTTGAAATATCGCAACCTTAGGCTGATCAAGGACAATCGAAATAAACTTGACATCATTTGAAGGTGGAAGAAAATCAAAAGTTCCCATCAAAGATGGAAACAATAAAAAACCTAAGTTGACGATACCTTGCTGCGGGTTATCAATCATCGGGACCATGGATTCCCTCGATGAAGGGTCAATATGGGAGAAGGATAATTGTTCAACGATTATAATATTTCCTTCATGAGGAAAACATAAGACACGAAAAATGGAAAATACAATCGCTGTAATTGCATAGGTCCAACTTCATTCTAACAAAAGGTCAAGAGGCACATCGACTACTTCGACCTCGACACACACAATTTTTCCCTCCAACTGACAGGGAAGGAGGGGATTATGCTATGCAGTCTAAAAGAACGACTGTCAAACACAGTTAACAATGTCGACGATGGAGACAACTTGAGTTGACCGATAGCCTTACAACATGCTAATGACATAACGAAAGTCAAGGAACCCTCGTCTACCACCGTGCGAAAAATATTCTATGTCAATTATTTTGTGTCATAAACCACTACAATTTGGAAGGTGACGTGGTAAGGCAAACAAGGTTTATGATTGAAAGGGTAAAAAATTATAGTTCCCGAGTTAGCTGGCCCAGGAGCACCCAAGGCATATAATAGTGATTTTCTCTATGAGGGGAAAATATGGAGGAACTCTAGGGATGATCTAGGTGGATATCGGTGGCCACCCACCTTTTCCAACTTGCTCAAAACAGTTTTTTGGCAATTTTAGCAATTTAGTATTTTTAGCAATTTTTAACTTTCAGGGCCATTTTGAGGGCCTAAATGAATGTTTTTTGAGATAGAGATTCTCAATGATAAATAAAATATCCGATTGAGCCCATAAAATTAATCTTCTCGACAATACCTTTACAACGGGCTATCATGCGCCTAAAACAAAGATCGTATGCAAAAGTTACAACCCCGGGAAGTTGATGTACTAACTTACCCAAATGGGGCCCACATGACTTTTGGTGCTTCATCTCCTAGGGTTAGGTTTTTGGATGTCTATGGTTTTTGAAATTCCCGTTTATTGTAAAAAGGCCTTCAGAGCCTCATTTTAATCATCTTCTTGCGAATGAGCGCAACCGTCACATCTCTTTTCAGAGATAAGCCGCCACCATTCCAACAAGCTTGTTTTTCGCTGCATTTTACAGCTTCAACTTATTTCCTTATTGAATAGAAAACCAGTTTTACTGTATCTCTATTATTCTTTGTTAAGAATATTTTAATAATTTGTATTCATTTCGTTCTTCTCATAAAATCCGGATCAGTGGTATCAGAGCGGTCTTCTCCTTGTCGTCTTAATGCATGTCCCCAACGAGGTCAGGGTACAAAGAATTGGGTCTCGAGCTTGTCTTTCTTGAGGAAAAAATATCTCGCATGCCCAAGCGAGGCAGGAGAAAATAAATATGATGGGACAAGATATCCTTTCAAAATGTTTCTTGAGGAATCCCTCACGCAACAGAGGAACGATATGATGGATAGTTTCACGCAAATCCTTCGGCTACTACCAACAGGAAACACATCTTCCTCGAGTGAAGGCACCGCCCCATTCAAGATACAAATAAACTTCGATATTCCTATACTTTAAGGTCATATAGACACATATGTTGTAGAAAAGTGGTTGAATATACTAGATGGGTAGTTTCTGTCCATAACTTTTCGAATAGAGAAAAATTACTTTTTCACTCCTCAAAACCATTCCCCATGTCAAATATTGGTGGGAAACTTTCTGTGAGCAAAAGGAAATAGAGAAACGCTCATTATTTACAGTAGCGAGCACCTGGGAATACTTTAGGGATGCTATTAAGGAACAATACTACCCTGTCAGAAGTTATGACGACCTGTATACCAAATCGACCACACCGTGGAAAGAAAGAGACCAAGCAGTGATAGAGTTCACAAATATCTTCCATACCTTGTGCACCAAGATGGGTATCAAAGATTCAGAGCGACATCTAGTGCTCAAGTATCATGGTGCTCTACATAGTTACATACAAACTGAAATGGAATTTCTAGACATCTTTTCCTTGGGCACGGCCTACCAATATGTCTTCAAAATCGAGCAGAATCTCAAACAAAAGACGCCACAATTTGGGCCTAGGAACCCCTCACAGCAAAAACCAGGAAGGGGCAGCCCCAACCCACAAAACAAAGGATAGAGAAAATATGGACAGTATCAAGACAACCAGTCCAAGATGGAAGCAAAAAAGGACACCGGAAAGACAAAGAAAGATACCAAGAAGTGGTGCGACTTCCATAAGAGCCCTTGGCATAACACTGCTGACTGTCGCTCAAAGAAGTCACTGGTGGCCGAAGTGAAAGCCTTTGAATCAGATGTGGGTTCTAACTCTGAGTTAGAACCAAAAAGGGGAAGATGGATCATTGATGCGGAACCCAATGCCACCGTTGATACCACCAAGCTCCAACCTGGTGAACTAGACGAGCCAGAAGAAGGTGAGCACCTCTTCCATTCATAGATGTGGGTAAAAGGCACCCCGCTACACTTCATTGTTGATAGCGGTATCCAGAAGAACCTCATCTCAATAGAGGTCATCAAGCAATTAGCCTTGCCGACAATGCTTCACCCACAACCCTACACCATTGGATGGCTTCGCCAAGGAAGTGATCTCCGCGTCAGCCAACATTGACGATTTTCGTATGACATCAAGCCATTCAAAGATAAGGTATTGTGTGATGTTTCTCCTCTCAAAGTTTGTAATGTTATTTTGGGCCAACCATATTTATGGAAACGTCATGTTGTATATGAGTCTAGGCCTTGTAGTGTTATTATTACTTTGAATATGTAATTGTACAAGATACTCGAGGAAATCCTTCTTAGTGCTATTTCCTTGATCTCTGCTAAGCAATGCAAGAAGGTCATCTCTCAGGCCGGGAAATTTGTCTTTTTTGTGATTCTCTCTCAGAGTGAGTGAAAGATTGCAGCCACATCCAAGGCCTCCATGACCGATCTCTCCACACAACAAAAGAAAGTGGATAAGGTCATGGAAGAATACTCAGATATCTTCTCCTCTCCTACCATGGTACCTCTACATTTCTAGGTCAAGCATCCCATCTATCTGACCCCAGGTGCACCACTAAGCAATGGGCCAGTCTACCGCCGCTCTCTGTTAGAAAATGAGGAGATCAAGAGGAAGATCCAAGAACTTATCCACAAGGAGCACATACGTCCCATCTCATTGTCTTGTGGGAGCCCAATCGTGCTGGTGCAGAAGAAATATGGGACCTGGTGACTCTACATAGATTACCGGGCCCTGAATAAAATTACAGTCTGAAACCGGTACCCGATTCCCCGAATCGATGACCTCCTTGATCATCTCATGGGGGCCAAATAATTTAGTAAGATTGATATGAATTCTGGCTACCACTAGGTCCCAATAGAACATACAGATATGGAAGACCGCTTTCAAGTCAAAAGAAGGTATTTTTGAATGGTTGGTGATGCCCTATGGTTTGACAAATGTTGCAATAACTTTTATGAGGATGATGGACGATATCCTATGACCTTTCACCAATAGTTTTGTAGTGGTGTATCTGGATGACATCCTCATCTACAAAAAGACTTGGGCGGAACACTTGCAACATATTCAATAGGTTCTGCACACCTTGCAACAACACAAACTATATGCAAACTTGGAAAAATGCTCCTTCGGTATGGACAAGGTCCATTACTTCGGATACATCATTGATTGACATGGTGTGCATGTGGATCTAGCCAAGATCGAGGTCATCCATGACTGGCCCGCCCCAACTACACTCACTGAACTTCAAATCTTCTTGGGCCTTGCCAATTTCTATCGTAGGTTCGTGTTGGGATTCTCTCATATCACATGGGCCCTCAGCCAAGTAACCAGGGGTGGCGGTAAGGAAACATTTTTGTGGGGTATGTCCCAACAACAAGCCTTCGATGACTTGAAGAAGTGCTTGTGCTCATCCCCAGTACTTTCATTACCGGACCTGCAACATCCCTTTGAGATTGAGACAAATGCTTCATACTATGCTATGGGCATCATTCTCACTCAACACGGCCACCCCGTGGCATATCACAGTGAGACACTATTAGATATTTTCCATAAGTACCCTACTTATGACAAAGAAATGTATTCCATTGTGAAAGCCTGCCTCCAGTGGATACATTACATTCTTGGGAAGGAGACAGTCATTCACACTAATCACAAGCCACTACAGTTCATGCAGACCCAAGAAAAATTGCAGAATGACCGCCATGAGAAGTGGTCCACATACTTACAACAGTTCCACCTCAACATCAAGTATAAAACATGAAGTACCAACCGAGTTTCTGATTGCCTCATCCTACCTCCAGTCGCGACACTCACCACGGTGCTAGACTCTTGTGGCCATCAGACCTTCGGATGGCCCCACCTCTACGAGATAGACCCTAACTTCTCCAACACCTACCAAATGTTGGGCACCAACTCAATGGTCGCTAATTTCCATCCTCAATATGGGTTTTCATGCCATCTAGGCCATCTCTGATTTCCATCAAGTGAGCATGCAAAGTTTATTTGGGAATATCACTACAGTCAGGTGGAAGGACACTTTGGCATTGAAAAGACAATGGCAGTGTTGCATAAACATTTCTACTCGCTGAAACTTTGACAGGATGTCAACATGTATATCAGGTCCTGCACTGCCTGTGCTATTACCAAACCGACCACTAAGAAACATGGCTTGTACACCCCTCTACCTACTCTTGATAGGCCGTGGGAATCCATCTCAATGGACTACATGTCGGGCCTCCCATCCACCAAGAGGGGAAATGACTGTGTTTTTGTGGTTGTTGATCACTTTTCCAAGATGGTGATTCTAGCGTCCTGCAAGAAAAACATCACAACATAAGCCACTACCAAGCTCTTCTTTGAATGAGTATGGGTACATTTTAGGATCCCACAAACCATTATCTCAGACCGTGACAGTCGGTTCCTCAACACATTCTGGTCAAGCCTCTGGTCACTACTGGATACCAAGCTCACTAAATCCACTGCCTTCCACCCCCAGACAGATGACCAAACTGAGTTCGTCAATTGGATGATCGTACATATCCTGCACATGTACAATTAAAAACACCTCCTCACATGGGATGAGAGTATTCTCTATGTCTAGAATAGCTACAACTGAGCCCTGCATAGATTAACTAGCCACAACCCCTTTCAGGTGGTGTTGGGATTTCAACCATTGGGCCCCATGGATGTTGCACTACCCCTAGTGACCACCTTGAACGACTCGTCCCCTGCTCCACCAGAATATGACAAAGCCACCCAGTTCATTGAGCAGATCCAACACATCTTCCAATAGGTTCAGGATATTCTACACAAGTCTAATGCCAAGTACAAGCAATGCCATGATCAACATCGGGTGCCATATAAGTTTCAGGTGGGAGACAAAGTTTGGTTGCACTTGTAGAAAGAACACCTTACAGGTCCCCATCAGAAGCTTCACCCACTCCGTTATGGGTCATACACCATCACCAAGTTTGTGGGTGACAATTCTTTTGAGCTCAACATTCCCCCTTTCCTTGGCTTGCACCCAGTCTTCAACATGTCTCTACTTCGACCATATTTCCCACCATGATTGGACACCTTAGAGATAAAAGAGAAATTGAAACCAATAGAGATCAAACTTGACTACATGAAACATGCATCTAGTGATCATATTGTGGACACACAGATCAAGGGCACTCGACATCAAAGGATCCAGCTTTATCGAGTCGTCAAAGCAGGGCAGCTCCTGCACCAAGGCAAGTGGCTCACCTAGGGCCAAATTCAACAGAAATTTCCTCATATGATGGGGAAACTCAAAGAAATGGATACCATTGCTTCCTAAGGAGGGAGGATTGATCTAGGTGGATATTGGTGGCCACCCACCTTCTCCTACTCGCTCAAAACAATTTTCTGGCAATTTTAGCAATTTACTATTTTTAGTAGTTTTTTACTTCCAGGGCCATTTTGAGGGCCTAAATAAAGGTTTTTCGGGATCGAGCTTCTTCATGATAGCCAAAGGTTCTAATTGAGCCCCCAAAATGAATCTCCTCGATGATACCTTTACAACAGGATATCGTGCGCCTAAAACAAAGATCGTATGCAAAAGTTACGACCCCAGGAAGTTGATGTACTAACTTACCCAAACGGGGCCCACATGACTTTTGGCGCTTCATCTCCTAGGGTTAGGTTTTTGGATGTCTAGGGTTTTTGACGTTCCTATTTATTGTAAAAGGGCATTTAGAGACTCATTGGAATGATCTTCTTGTGAATGAGCGCAACCATCACATCTCTTCTCAGAGATAAGCCGCCACCATTCCAACAAGCTTGTTTTCCAATGCATTTTACAGTTTCAACTTATTTCCTTATTGAATAGAAAACCAGTTTTACTATATCTCTGTTATTTTGTGTTAAGCATATTTTAATAATTTGTATTCATTTCATTCTGCTCATAAAATCTAGATCAAGGGAAAACATCGCACAAGGGGTTTGCACCAGATCCTCTATGACGTAGTAGTTCTGAGCAACCCTTGCATTCAGATTATGATAATATTTTTTAAACACACCTTTAGGGATGCGAGTCGTTGTTTCTCCCATAGTATTCTCAATATGAAGAGGAGTTGATGGGTTGGAAGCTTCTTTTCCCTTCTCAATAGATTATGTCATTCCGTAATCCTGAGCCCTGGTCTGAAGATGAGCATCTGATATCATCATGCATAAATTTGTGGCCCCATTATTATCATTAAGTGTGAGGGCTCTCTGATTTTCCCTAGGAACGTTTTTGGATGAGGAAGATTATGCCATATTCTTACCTTGAGGGAAAGGGTTAGTTAACACAACATGTTGCTATTGTGCCAAAAGTTTTTGAGCATCCTCAGGCCGAGGGCATTAGTGAGTCAAGTGATTGTTCGCACAAAGCTTACACATAAACTTAACCTTCTTCTTCTTGTTTTTTCCCTCACCAACATTATTAGCAACCTTTTTACCCCCCTTACCCTTATTACCCTTGTCCTTTATTTTTCCCTCGGGTTGCTAGTTACCTTTGGGATTCGTCGATTGCACACTGTGTACTTCCGATGTTTGGGTTACAAGGGCAGCCGAACTAGAAGTCTAGATAGCCATAGTCTATTGTAGAAATAAATATTGCAATTGGTTAGACAACTGATATGTGGGATTACTTTGTGTTGAGCCTACTATACCATCGACATGAGGCCCAGAATTCGGTTTGGTTTTGTCAAAATTTGACCGTGGTGTGTCTAGGAGAGTCTCGTACAACATACCAGATTGAGAATAAATCAATTCCAATTGTTGGTCTCTCATAATAACCTTTTCCTCAGAGAACACTCCAGAAGTTGTGATGTATTTGGATACATAAGGTACCAAGGAATTCGGGAACCAATCAACAAAAAATGTGGGAAGGACCTTTACTTTGATCAAGATATTTTGATGATTCCATTCTCAAATATGATCAGAGATATGGACAACCTTTGTCTACTCGAAGTTGGCCAACAATTCTATGCCGACATCATATCTCACCAGTAACTGAAAATGGTTTAAGAAAACCATTGCTAGGTCGTTAAACTAAGAATACTTCGAGCTATCGAGCTCGATATACCATTTCCTAGCACCCCCTATGAGAGTGTGTTCAAACAATCACAACTATACAGAGTCATCCTTCAACGAGTTGGAGGAGCACCATAAGTGGAACGTTGTAACATGATCGCCTGGATATTTGCCAGGATTGCCTTCAAATTTAGGTATGTCCGAGGGAAACTTAGTTGGCATAGGAGGCCAACGTGGATCATGAAAGATCATATTGTTCAATAAACTTGAAAAATATGGCAAGTGAAGAGCTTATAGAAAAGGTAACGTAGGTTGCAGTGGCTTTAAAGGAAAAGAGGATCCTGGATTTTGACTGGCACCAGGTTGCCAGGAAATTTTTCTTGCTGACTAGGTGTTTGGTTAAAACTAGGGTGTCCTCGTCTAGTATAAGGAGTTTGCACGCTCATCTACATTGTCAATAGATTCACATAATTCGATGATATACCTTGGGTAGGGATTTATCCCTGCATAGTATTCCAAATACCTTGATTGGAGTTGCCCCCAATCGATCCTCCTAGAATAGGCACTGAACCTTTCCCAGGGTTCCACTGAGCATGAGAGGGGTTTCCCTTGATCGACATCCCTTGTGAAGGTAAAGAGAATTTCCAGGGATTTCCAAGACCTTGAGAAGAGAAGGCTCCTTTCATCACTCCCCGTGAAGGAACAAAGCCTTGCATAGGGTTGGGTTGATTAAAGAAGGGGTTTCCCCCTGACAAAAACACGGATGATGAGAAAGCGTTGTTTCTGAAAGAACCAAACAAAGAGAAAGGCATAGACCCAACCAGAGTCATATAAGACTAAGAACCATGACTCCCTTCACTAAAAAATATGGAACTGGTATTAACCCCAGATGGTTGCTGGAAGAAACCTCCAAGCGAGGGGGACAAAGGAGGGATATGACCCCCTCTGTAAGGGATTGCATTAAATGAAGCAGAGTTTCCCATGTAGGATTCTTGCAAGGGAGAATTAGAAATCCCTTCCCCCAGACCAATAGTCTGTAGAGTGGGGTAAGTTAAAGTCGAGCTTGAATAAAAACCTGACATCCCATATGTGAAAGGAGCGCCAGACACATTCTGTATAGTAGGAACATTGGTCATAGTCGTTGTAGAGACTATGCCACTGCTAGAAGTGGTAGGTGTTTGATTAAACACATTCCTTGTAGGTGAAGGTGGAGGAGGAGGTATAATCCCCCCTTTTCCCATGACCGAGATGGGAGTATGAGGACTCCTAGTAGAGGTAGTATTACTCGCTTCCATAGCCAATCACCTAACAAGATGATGATAAGAAGAAGTCACCTTAGGAAGGACTACTTGAATAAGGATTGGTATTGAAATATTAGTTATTGGAGGGTTTGCAGGCCTGAAGCCTTTAGCTCCAAGTTCATAAATGATAGTCTCCTTTGGTGCAAGTGTATATTCTCTAGGAACAGGCTCAGGTACAATTTTTTGTGGCCCGTTCACTTCGAAAGAACCCTTTGGATATAACCTTCTCCTCAACGGTGGCGACGATGGTTCCAAAGTTACCGGTGGCAGGTCCTGAAGCCTACGTGAACGAAGGAGTTGTAGATATTCCACTTTGAGAAATGATCAACTGACACTCTAAGGTACAACTAGGGGGAAGCACATATAACACACTAGGAAGTCCTTAAATGTAAATCAAACAATAAATATAATGAAATGAAGAACAATTACGCCAATCAACACTAGAGTAAATTACCGGTGCAAGTGTAACTCAAACATGGAAACACCCTCTGGGTATACTCTGCAAAGCATGATTCGACGTCTACCCTAGGTACCATAGTATACCCCCGCAGTCACCTGTGTAAGTTCCTACAAAAGGAAACTAGGTTTCCATCTCGCAGTCAGTTACCATGTTGGTACAGTCAACAGTCGGGTTGATCGTAATGAGCAGGATATCAAAGTCTGAATCCTTTCAAGGGTACCGAAGGAAAATGGTACATAAGACAACTAAGGATACCAAACGTATTCTAGGTCCACAAAACTCCATAGTCAAATGTGGTTAGCAAATATCCCAATAATGACCCTCAATATACGATCCCCACTATGCTTGGTCCGACTTTGGAGGGGTTATCTCCTCTACCTTTCCTCACACAACCTCGTTTTTAGCCCCTGTGTTAGAGGGGGGTCTCGAATAACTTTTAAGAAACTAGACTTTTACACTCCCTATAACAAACTCTTAAGTTTATTTAAGTGGCCTTGAAGAGTTTTCTCTCCACACCTATTCCAAGGCCCTAAATTCTAGACTACTTGGTGTACCTTATAAACAAAAACGTCTAGTTGATTTGAGAATTAATCATTAATTTTATTGGAATGATTACTCAGGGGGTACAAAAGTGAAACTTGTGGTGTTCTTTGAGAGACAAACGAGAATAGTTAATCAGATTTTAGAACATTGTGCTGAAAGAAAACTACGATCTATGAATGAAAAAATGGCTTTTTAACTTTGAAGGTGCAAATTTTTTGAAATAAAGACGAAGATTCTAAAATGCAACTTTTCCTAGAATGATTTTTCATTTCCAAATGCCATGCAACTACTAAAACTTTCAAGGAAGAAGCCTAGAAGGAACTTTGGGTTCAAATCTATTTTCTTTTATAAAAACAACCTAAGATACTAACACCAAACAAACATGCATAATAAGATGCAAATGTAGTTAATAAACTACAAGATTTATTTATTTATTTTTATATGCTTAGAAATGAAAATAACAAGCAACTACATATTTGTTTTTCAAAGAATAATAAAGAGAGAAGGATGCCAAGCCAAAGATTGAATTAGACACTAAAACACTGTGTGAAAGCAGGGATTCACTAGAATCCATAAGAGGACCTAAAGCTCACAAGTATAACCTTAACCTTGAAAACAAACAGAAAGAGACAAAGAAACAAAAAATATTTCTTTACAAGTTCATAGATAATTTGAGCCTTGAACCTAGCCAAACCATAGTCAATAGAGGCCCCTGAAACCTAGGGAGACCTAAGGCTAAAAGTTTCCTGTCAGGAAAGAAAATATTTTTGAAAAAAATCTTCAAGACGGCATGCAGGCGTGTTGTGCATGGTCATACTTTGTATGTACGCGGGATGTGTATAATACATAATGCATATGTATGCAGGTTGGGTATAGAATAGGGTGCATAAACTGCTAAAAACTTTCAAAAAGAAAAAGATTCAGACATGGCACTCAACCCAGGAAAACTGGTAAGAACATGTAAGGTGATCAGAGATCCAAAAAGACTTAGAATACTTCAACAAACAAGAATTCAATCCAAACAAAGATCTCCTAAAAATACCTTAGAGAGAATCCCCAATGGAGTCACCATTTCTTCTATGGGGAAAACCCCCCCTAATCTGGGTCTATTGACTAGGCAGAGCCTTGACACCTTAAAAGACAGAAAGGATTCTAATATACCCAAACCAAACACAACCTTACGATAATTAAGGGAAGAGAGAGAAGATAGAAATGTGCACCTTAAGTCCTTATGATTGTTGTTGATCCATTCCGATTGTTGTTCATTCCAAGATTGTAGGCCTCCTCCCAAAGTTGGCCCGAAACAATGTTACAAAAAAAAATATGAAATCATATGCTTAATTATCAAGATCAACTAAAGGGTTAGTTATTCATGAAAACATTCATAAACAGAAACACATAGACATAAACATCTGGGTCAATACATTTTCTCTTTTATTAATAACAAAATTGGAAGTTACAACTTGAATTTTGCTGGTGTCGCTCCATGAACCTCGCATGGGTTCCTCTACTTTGTCTCCAAGTGCACTATTACCAATACTATCCTCACCACCAACAAGCCAATATAATGGAAACTAATGGATGGTATAAGGAGGATGGATGGAAGGGAATGCTGAGGATGAAACTCAGAGCAGAATGTAGAAGGCTTGGAATGCAAGGGAGAAAAATTTGGCAGAGTTCTCTTTCCTCTTGTTTGATATATCCAAATGAACCCCCTAGGGCCCTTTTCATATGTGAAAATGATGGTTAATTCATTTTCACAAGGGCTACAATAGGTAATATGGTTGTAAAACCTAAGATAGCCCTTAAACTCCATCGGAAAGAGTGGATTTTATATTTTTTTGCAAATTTTTAGAGTACATGCCAGCTTTTAGTTATGTAGCTAGCGTATGTACGCGGGTTGTTAGGCATGAAAATAGCATATGTACACGCTTTTCCTATGCAACAGGGCGCGTATACCATACAAAAACTTGTTTTTTGAGAAAAACATCATCAAAAAAGGTTGGCAGATGTATGAATGAGTAGGCCAACATCAAAGATGCAGGGTAGTGGCATTTTGAGTTATAATAATGAAGTGTCGGTCGGTATACAAGACCAAATTTACCTCTGAAGGTGTTGTTGAGCGACATAAAGCACGCTTTGTTGTGAAGGGATTTTCTCAACAAGAAGGCATCGACTACACTGAAACCTTTTCCCTCGTTCCAAAGATGAACTCCGTTCGACTGATTCTTTCCCTTGTTCGTTTTGGATGGAAAATCCATCAGATGGATGTGAAGTATGATTTTCTTCATGAAGAACTATTTGAAGAAATTTTCATGGAACAACCACCTGGCTTTGTGACAGATTCAAATCTAGTTTTTCAACTCAAGAAGTCACTTTATGGTTTGAAGCACGCTCCCTAAGCTTGGTATGCTAAGATTGACAATTTCTTCGTTTGACTTGGTTTTAAGTGATGTGAATCTGATCATAGCTTGCATGTGCTCCACTCCAATGGAGACACTTTCATTGTTGTTGTATATGTAGATGATTTACTCATTACTGGAAATAATAATTATCTCATCTTTAGATTGAAGAAACAACTTGTTGACTCCTTTGATATGACATATCTTGGCACTTTGCATTATTTTTTGGGTCGTCAAGTATTACCACTTTGCGATAGATTTTTCATTTCTTAGTCTAAATATGTGATGGATCCGTTGAATCATTTTAAGATGGTTGATTGTAAGCCTTGTGCTACTCCTTTTCAGTCTAGAGTGAAGCTTACTAAAACTTGTTAAACACTTGCAATCGATGCTACACTTTATCAACAATTGGTCAATAGTATCATTTATCTTACTCATAGTCAACCTACCATTTCCTTTTCTCTTAGTGTGGTTTCTCGGTTCATGCAGGACCCTAAAAAAAACCACTAGAAAGAAGTCAAACAAATTGTTCACTATCTGAAGGGTATCACTCATTTTCGTATCAAGTATTATCGTAGTTCAAATTCTCTAGTCGACTACACTGACTTCGATTGGGATGTTGATGGTGACAATCGAAAATCCACTTCTAGATTTGTGTTTCACTATAGCACTGGACCTTTGATATGGTTGTGCAAGAAACAAAAGGTAGTCTCCTTGTCGACTACAAAAGCTAAATATTATGGAGTTCTTCAAGCAGGTACTGAATCCATATGGATTCTCCAACTTTTGGGAGAGATTTTCCTTCCTTCTCAATCCTTGAATACAATATAATATGATAACCAAAGTGCCATGCAGGTTGCTAAAAATATTGTTTCTCACAGTAAGATGAATCATGTTGATCTCCATGTTCACTACTTGAGACAATTGGTTCATGAGAACGTTGTCTCTCTTGAATATTGCAGAATAGAAGATGAAGTTGCTGATATTTTCACCAAAACTTTAGTTGAAGCCATATTTATCAATCTCTGCACAATGCTTGGGTTTTAGGAAGATGCAATTATGGGGGGTATCATAATGACATAATTTCACTTCATAATCTCCAGAGTAGTGTGTTGATGGGG
>SNQJ01S0013593.1:351247-361775 GCA_010110895.2 Picea sitchensis
TCTGAATGGAGCCTCTCTGATGAATGACAAAGATCTGTTTGTTGCACCATTCTCAATGGATGAGATTGGACATAATGACCTAAAGGTATCCACGACCAACTGGGGCCCACTTTCATTTTGCACAATCAAAATATGACACATGTCACCCTTCGAGACGCATTATCTTCCACGTTGGCATCCTCATCATTCTGAATTCCAAGCTTCCATAATATGTCACCCTGACCTCACTCTCCTTCCTCAAAATAGATTGTTATAGATCCAATGGGTGAGGTAGATCCTTCGATGGATCTACGGTCCTCATATCTTCTCATCATTGGACTCCATTCTCAAGTATCACAGCCCATTCCGATGGCTCACACTTCGATCAATGGTCTAGGCTCTGCCGAGACCATTCTCTGATAGATCAATGGTTGTCGTTGCACCTGATCACTCCGTCGACTTAACATGCCACCATTGGCCATGATTTTCATTTCTCTGGGCCTCAGATAGATCAACGATTCATGTTAACTCAAAGTTTCTCCCATCAGAGTCCTTATGCAACTTTGGACTTGAGAACTCCAATGATTTAACAGTCATCACGGTAACTAATCCAACGATTAAGATTTACTTTGAGTTTGAGACCTACATGCTAGTTAAGGTTCCAACCTTTTTTCCTTGAAATGTATCTTACAAGATCCAACGACTCCCATTTGTTGAGATCATTATCCGATGAATTAACTTCTCCTATTGAATCAAAGATTCTCCCATTGAATTTCCATTACAACCTCACACTCTAGTTTCCAATCATATACCTATACAATTTTTGATCTGCTTCCATGGATTCATCATCTTTGCTGAGTTTGCATCCTGTGGTTATAGGAGTGTTAACTGGTTTGCAATCCTCTATTTTGAACTTAATGAACATCTTACTAATGTACTTCATTTGATATATGAATATACCTTTGTTTTATTGAGAGATCTGCAGTCCTAAGAAGAATGATATCTCTCCTAACATTGACATCTCTAATTCACTCTGCATCTCTTCAATAATTTTTTTGCTCAGCTTGTCAACATTACTTCTAAATATTATATCATCCACATAGACAAAAATTATTATCATGCATTTGTCCTCTTTTTTTTTGTAGTTGTTGTTGTCTATAGCTCCTCTTTTAAATCCTTGTTGTTGTAAATGCTTTTCTAGTCTAGAGTACCAAGCTCTAAGGGCTTACTTTAGGCCATAAAGGGCTTTATTGAGTCTACACACATAATATTCATATTTTAATAACTCAAATCCTTCAGGTTGTTCAATGTATACTTCTTCCTCTAAATTTTGATTTAGGAATGCTGATTAAACATCCATTTGATAAATTTTAAAGTTCTTGTAGCAAGCAAATACCAAAAACATCCTAATTGCTTCCAATATTGCTAAAAGGGGAAAAAAATTATTCAAATTTGACTCCTTCAATTTGAGAATATCCCTTGCATACTAATATTGATTTGTTTCTCACTACCTGTCCATTTTCATTTTGTTTATTTATGAAAACCCATTTAGTGCATATCACATTGTTATCCTTGGGTCTAGGAACAAGATCCCAGGTTTGGTTCTTTCCAATTTGGCCCAATTCATCATTCACGACATTAATAAAATGTTTATCTTGGACAACTTCTTCAAAGTTATGAGGTTTTATTGTAGATAATAAAGAAAATTTTACTTGATTATTTATTCTTTTCCTTGTTTGAAGTCCTGCACTCCTATCTTGAAGAATTTGGCTTTTAGGATGATTCTTTTGTACATATCTTGAAGGAGTTTTTGTGTGTTGTCTTTCTTCTTCATCTTCCTCTTCTGTTTGTTGATCCTTCTTTTCTTTTTGTTCTTCTTCTTTCCTTTCCTCATATTTTTGTTCTTCCTCTTCTTCTTCTTCTTCCTCTTCATGTTGTCCTTCTTGTAGAAATTCATCTTCTTTTATGCAATTTTCTTCTTTTGAAATCTGGTTTGTAAAATGCGACTTTTCATCATCTAATTTCACATTTGTACCCATTACTATATTGTCCAACCTCGTATTATAGCATCTATAGGCCTTACTGTAATATTAGTAACCTATAAATATTCCATCATCTATTTTGGAGTGTAACTTACCCAAATTCTCTTCACTTCTCTTTATGTAACATTTACTCCCAAACACTTTGAGATAGTTAATTGTTGCAGGTCCTCCTTTCCATAGTTCATAAGGCTTTTTATCATTGTTTGTTATAAGAAAACATTAGTTTAGAATATGAACAACAATATGTATTGCTTCTCTCCAAAACATATATGATAGTTTGGAGTCATTTAACACAATTCTTGCCATTTCTTGCACGATCATGTTTTTTCTTTTTGCCACACCATTATGTTGTGGTGTCCTGAATGATGAGAATTATCTTTTGATATCATGAATCTCAAAGAATTTTTCAAATTCATTTGAGGTAAACTCACCTCCATTATCTGATCGTAAGAACTTGATTTTAAGATCAGTTTCGTGTTCTACTAGTTGTTTAAACACCTCAAATTTATCAATTTATTATGATTTCTTCTTTATAAAGGAAACCCAAGTAATTATAGTGTAGTCATCTATATGTAGCATAAATTAGTGCTCACCTTGTAAGCTTTTGGTTGTGGTTGGTCCACAGATATTGGTAGGAATGGGCTGCAAAAACTTTCAAGTTGAATGCTCCTTTGTTTTGAAGGTGACTTTGGTCTTCTTTCCATATTGGAAATGTTTGCAAATGGGATATGAAGGTTTTACAATTAGGGTCAGATCCCTTACAACCTACGTCTTGTTGATTTTAACCAAATTGTCAAAATTTATGTGTCCCATTCTCCTGTGCCAAAGCTAGTTNATATGTATTGCTTCTCTCCAAAACATATATGATAGTTTGGAGTCATTTAACACAATTCTTGCCATTTCTTGCACGATCATGTTTTTTCTTTTTGCCACACCATTATGTTGTGGTGTCCTGAATGATGAGAATTATCTTTTGATATCATGAATCTCAAAGAATTTTTCAAATTCATTTGAGGTAAACTCACCTCCATTATCTGATCGTAAGAACTTGATTTTAAGATCAGTTTCGTGTTCTACTAGTTGTTTAAACACCTCAAATTTATCAATTTATTATGATTTCTTCTTTATAAAGGAAACCCAAGTAATTATAGTGTAGTCATCTATATGTAGCATAAATTAGTGCTCACCTTGTAAGCTTTTGGTTGTGGTTGGTCCACAGATATTGGTAGGAATGGGCTGCAAAAACTTTCAAGTTGAATGCTCCTTTGTTTTGAAGGTGACTTTGGTCTTCTTTCCATATTGGAAATGTTTGCAAATGGGATATGAAGGTTTTACAATTAGGGTCAGATCCCTTACAACCTACGTCTTGTTGATTTTAACCAAATTGTCAAAATTTATGTGTCCCATTCTCCTGTGCCAAAGCTAGTTTTGATCTATTTGTCCCATGCAACACTTTTCTCCTTTTACTTCATCTAAAATGTATATGTTATTAGGAGTTCTGAGAGCTATAGAAACCATTGAACCAGATTTTTCACTCCTTATTTCACACTGTTGAGAGTAAAAAATAAGAGTGTGTCCTTGATCATATATTTGACTAACGTCGATAAGATCATGTTTCATATCTTCAATCAACAACACATATTCTTCTTTGTCTTTCTTACTTCCAATATTCACTGCTCCTTTTCCAATTATTTTGGTAGAATTATCATTTCCAAACATGAAATTGCCTCCTTTTGTCTTCTTAAGAGTTAAAAATATGTTATGATATATTGTCATGTGCTTAGAGAATCCACTAGTGATATACCATTGGCTTGTGTTTCTTTGAGCATGTAAAGCTAGATTGTTTTCTTCCCCTTTTTGTCGATCTGTGTTTTTTTCAATACTCTTGTGTTTTCTTCCTCATGTTTAGTAAAATATTTCTCTTTCATGTTTTTTTGCGTGGAATATAATATTCTTCTATACTCATGTTCTTTGTGGCAAAAATTGTTGCATTTGTAACAATCAATATTGGATTTCATAAGTAGAGCAAAAGGATTATGATTTCTGTTTGCAAACTCTTGAGTTGTTTTGTAGCTTATATGGTCATTACTAGAGGTGTTGTATATATCTCTACTTCTAAGATAGTTATATCTTGTATTGGCCTTGCAGTTAATGGATTTATGTCAAAAATCACGACAAGAAAAGAAGTAACCAAGAAATAGATTTTGATACCTTATTGTAGGAGGTCTTCTTGGTGGACAATTTCTATTGGTAAATCTTTGAGATGTTCTTTTGTTCATATAATCATCCTTGGAAACATTGTAAGTACTTATTGTGGTGATAGGTATTTTAGATGGAACACCCTTTTCAAATTCAACGTTGTTGTGAAGAGGAGTGATCTTCTACTGCTCTTCCACTTTTTGTTTGTTACGTGCTTCATTTTTTGTAATGTTTTCACTGTGATTGGAACTCATAAACATATTTTCATATCTTTGATTCTTCTCCCCTCTTTCTGGTATCTCCAAATCAAAATTTTTCTAACTGTTGTTATATCCAAGACCAATTCTATCAAATGGTGACCTTTGAATATTAAAAATGTCTTCTAGGGTTGTTGAACTCTTTTCAAACTTCAGATTTGTGTTCAACTGTGCGACTATCTTATCTAATTATTTTCCTAGGCAAACAATTTTCTGCTATGAGTTTTTAGTTTTTCCTTCTTGACTTTATCATTCCCTTCATATGTATTCTACAACTTGTCCCAAATTTCCTTTGCTGATCATACTGCATGACTTTAGTAAATTTTGATCTTGCTAATCCATCCAAAATAACATTCATGGATTTGGAGTTATACTGTGATCTTTGGTTTTCTTAAAATTAGAGTCCCTTTTGTAAGGACATTTGGCAGAAAAATGCCCTACTCTACCACAATCAAAGCATTTGAAGGGGAGCTTAACTTTGTATTTTCTAGTTCCATTATTGAGCCTTTTGACGAAGTTTGCTTCCTCTGCATTTGATTCTTCTTCAGAGGAGTCATATGTTTGGTGTCCTTTTGAGCTTGTCCCTTTTGATGCTTTGAATGTCGCCTCATGATTTGATGGTTGTTCTTGCATAATTTTCATTTCATAGGTTGTAAGGATTCTAGGTAATTCATCCATTGTTAGACTATCTAAATCCTTCATCTATTCAATGACATATATATTGGGGTCAATCTTGATGGAAGTGTCTTGAGAACCTTTTGTACAACAAATTTTTCATCTATGGTTTCACCCAATCCTTTGATAGTGTTAAGAATATCATCCACACAAAGAAGGTAGGATGATATATATTTATCTTCTCTCATCTTGATATTTTCAAATCATCTCATATGAGTTTGTAGTTTTTCCTTCTTGACTTTATCATTCCCTTCATTTGTATTCTGCAGTTTGTCCCAAATTTCCTTTGTTGATACATAATGCATGACTTTAGTAAATTATGATCTTGCCAATCCATCCAAAATAACATTCATGGCTTTGGAGTTATTTTCACTCAGCTTCTGAGCACCTACATCATAGAGTTGACCTGTAGGGGCGATGTAGCCATTTTTGAATTACTACCAGACACCATATCCCAGTTACTACAGATATACTCTCATTCTAATGCTCCAGAATGCATAATATGATCCATCAAAGACTGGAGAATTTATTTTGGAAGTTATTTTCTAGTTGTCCATGTGTGCCATAGGGGTCTACCTTCCATTTGTTAGACTATTTTTGAAGGAAACTGATCTAAAACCAATTGTTGGAATATTTAGAAATACCAAGNGGTGTGAATCAATCTTTCACAATTTTAACAATAATAAAACTCTTTTAAAATTACATTAATAATCCCAAATATTATAATGAATAATGCAAAGAACTGACCATGTCAATAGAGTTACAATACACAAATATTTTACATGGAAACCTAAATGGGAGAAAACCAAAAAAAAATTCTTTAGTAAAATCTTGTAGGCACCAACCTACTGTTACAATATTTGCAAACACCAACCTACTGGAGACACCAATAACCTTGACTGAGCACCAAATCAACAATAAGGTTTGAAGGCACCAACCTACTCGAGAAACCAATATCCTTGACTGAGCACCAACTCAACAATAAGATTTCCAGGCACCAACCTACAGAAGACACCAATCTCCTTGGTTGAGCACCAACTCAACTCTTTCTGTAGGCACCAACCTACAACAATAACATGCACCAACTTGTAGGAGACACCAATCCCCTCAAGCCACAAATAATATCAGATTGAATATTTTCTTCAAGCTTTCACCTGTACATATCTACTACTCTGTTTCTGTTGTCACAACATTCTCCACCAGCTTATATTCTTCATGAATTCAAAAATTCCTTTGACCTTACACCTCCCAGCCACCCTTAGAAAAATACCAGTTCCTTTTCTTTCATTCTTTTGTATATTAGAACCTCAGAGTTACACATCCTTCTCTCTCACTTTCTTTATAGCACCATTCTTCTTACGAACCTTAGAGCCTATGCTCTTCAAACTTCGGCTTTCACTTCCTCGCTCTCTTCATACTCACCCACTTATCAAAATGATATAGTAATCATTATTTATACAAGCCCATACCAAAGGGTTTTTCCATAAAAAATTAAATCCATGGGGTCATCTCCAAATCCTTTTTCTTCTTCCTCAAGGTTAGGCTTCCAAGATCCTTTGAAATCGGCTCAAACACCTTCCTTATGATGCAATGTGTTCATAGACCACAATGCAAGGTTCAATGCTTAAAAATCATCCAATATTCCCTCGGATTAACTCTTGACCATCGATCAGATCTCCTTAAAATCAGAACCATTGGGCTACCTTCCCCCCGGGACCTCAATCTTCAACTATGCTACCTCAATACTCTGCCATCGTCGGATCTAGATCTCCATTCAATTTACACCATCGATTCTAAAATCACATTCATTTTGAACACCAGGCCTATCATGCCATCATATCATTTTGTTAGATCCAATGGCCACGATTGGCTCTTAGAGTCCTCTCCGTCAAAACCCCTCCACTCATAAATAACTACACTTCAACTAGAACCTCTTTGATGGCACATACTCTGACAAATCCAATGATCTCAAGAGTATGGAATCAATGAATCACAAACATGCTCAGAGTTCCTCATCATCGAAGTACCTCCGCTCATAGTCCACTTTGACCATTACTTCTTCTATGAATTACAAAGATCCACTCATCATTCTAGCTCAACGACTGAGATGATGACCTAATTTCTCCACACCGAACTAGGTCCACGATAGATCTAAGATTTTCATTTTGTTTGGCCCATTATTCGATCAATGGATGTCACTAGCTCTAAGAGTCCTTCATCATCAGAGTGTATTCATTGTAGGTATCACAATCTACTCCGAATGGAGCCTCTCCGATGAATGACAAAGATCTGTTCACTGCACCATTCTCAATGGATGAGATTGGACATGATGACCTAAAGGTATCCACGACCAACTGGGGCCCACTTTCATTTTGCACAATCAAAATATGACACACTTCACCCTTCGAGACACATTATCTTCCACGTTGGCATCCTCATCATTCTGACTTCTAAGATGCCATAATATGTCACCCTGACGTCACTCTCCTTCCTCAAAATAGATCGTTATAGATCCAATGGGTGAGGTAGATCCTTCGATGGATCTATAGTCCTCATATATTCTCATCGTTAGACTCCATTCTCAAGTATCACAGCCCATTCCGATGGATCACACTTCGATCAATGGTCTAGGCTTTGCCGAGACCATTCTCTGATAGATAAATGGTTGTCGTTGCACCTGATCACTCTGTTGACTTAACATGCCGCCATTGGCCATGATTTTCATTTCTCTGGGCCTCAGATAGATCAACGATTCATGTTAACTCATAGTTTCTCCCATCAGAGTCCTTATGCAACTTTGGACTTGAGAACTCCAATGATTTAACAGTCATCACAGTAACTAATCCAACAATTAATATTTACTTTGAGTTTGAGACCTACATGGTAGTTAAGGTTCCAACCTTTTTTCCTTGAAATGTATCTTACAAGATCCAACGACTCACGTTTGTTGAGATCATTCTCTGATGAATTAACTTCTCCTATTGAATCGAAGATTCTCCAATTGAATTTACATTACAACCTCACACTCCAACACTCTAATAACCTTTCCAACTGATCAATGGTCTAGATTCGTTCACTACGTTGAATCAACGACTACAACATCCTCCGACTCAAACACAAGTTTTACTTCATGGTAATGCTCTGGTTTAGAACTTATCCATTTCAGGGCTTTGCCACTTCTTTGATCTCCTTCCTCTCGCCTTCATTCATAGTGTATACACACAAAAATCTATCAAGAGTTCATCAACACATAGTTATTGTGCGCACATAGGCTCATCAATGCTCGGGGACATTCTTCCTTTGTCTGGATGGTCCAGTTCTTGGACCTGTCGTTTGCAAGGAATTATTAACACAATGCATGGTCTCCCCCTATCATTGAAAATAGTTAGTATCCCCCTACCTATGATATCAATGACATTATTTGACATCAATGACAACATAATTTCAACAAATATCACCTAACAATCTACAAAATAAATAAATAAATCATTATATTGAATAGTGGATATTAAATCCTATATATTATAACCACAAAAAATAGAAATATATATATATATTTATATAAATAATAATCTTTGATACCTTATGATACATGCCATACATGTGTTTGAAATACCATTCATAACTTTCAAGTTGACTAAAAACAACATAGTAGAGAGAAGACTTGATTTTGATTCTATGTATAAGGGATTTTGTGCCTTATCAATAAGAGGTAGATCATGAATATCTTCATAAATCTCATTCACAATTTCTTTCACATCAATGGAAAAAAATATGTCAAAAATCAACATATTTATCCCCTCATTTTAAATAGTATCAGTGTTTCTTTCGTCCATAGGATCAACTTCAATTCTATCACCCTTTCCATCTCTACAACAAATTGTGGCATTATGAATTCCAAGTATAGGCACTTTTTATTTGTAATTAAAAATAAATAAATATAACTAGTGTCAAATTATTAGAACATTTAAAACTTAAAAGAATACAAAAAACATATTTTCTATATCTTACCAAAGGTTGATATCCAGTTCCCTCTTCTAGGTGCTCACACTCTAAGCAATGTTTTCTAATTATTGATCCATTGATTCTTCTTCTCTTTATGCCTTTGTATATTTTGCAAGGGAAATAACATTTCCCATCACCAATATCAAGAAGTTTGGGATGATTCTAAGACGTTTTTCACAATTTCTTGTATGTGTAGAATAATTGCATTCATCAAGATTAACATCCATGGTGTGAGAGCCAATACTTCTTTGATTACATCCTCTATATAAACAAAGAGGTTGAATGCACCAATGCATAGGTTAGGATTATTTGAAATTGTTTTCTATTTCAAAAAAATATTGACCAATTCATTAGTATACATTCGAAGAATTTCACAAATAGATAATTCAAATGGTATTTACAATTTTTAACCCAATTAAATTTTGATTATGGGTAGTGAAATTTCAATTATGGGCAGAAATTTTTATCTATAGTATTATGTCACCTAATCCAAACTCTTTAGGAAAAATAGGGTTACTTTAATTATGCAATTTTCTTTTAAAATGACTAGGGAGAGCTCGTACTCACGTGACACAGGTTTGATTCCAACGCCTACCACTAAACCTCCATGCATACCCATGCTGCCCCACATGTGGAACACAGGGCTAGTCAAGGTTTGAACTAGCGACGTCACAATGAGTGACTTAATAGTGCACTTTATCGCCAACTAATCTACACCTTGGGGGCCATAAAATACTATATTAGTAGACATGTTGAAAGTATAAAATGCTTTTCAACCAAAAACAAATTCCACAAACATCATTTACTCAATGTTTAATTAACAATAAATATATTTACAAATTATGATCACTTGATATTGATTAAGTGATGTATTAAATTTCAATTAACCAACATTATTTATTTATTTAATGTTGGTTAACTGACATTAGTAAGGGGGAAAACATAAAAAACAAGACAAAATTCACCCATTTTAATTGATTTTCAAAAAATTGTTTTGTTTTTTTTAAACATCGATTCAAACATTGTATTTTGATCCCAAATGTAGTACTCATTAGAGTCTTAATATTGATTGTAGAGGGATGTCATGGTTTTAAAAGTTAGAGGGTTTCTTCATTAATTGAATACAAGGTATATCTATGGTTTAGTGTATCCTCTCTTCCATTATTTTAGTTTGTATTAGCATGGGATGCCTTGAAGTGTGAGAGTTCATCCTTTGATTAAATGTGTGGTATTCCTTCCTGTTGACGGGCGAAAATGACCATCTGTCAACTGGGAGAGTGGAACCGGTCCGGGGTTGTCTAATAACCCAAGCCGTTTGGAATGGACCACCCTGACGAGTTTAACGGCTCCGTTGGCCGCCCTAAGGTCTCG
>SNQJ01S0013594.1:3169-30091 GCA_010110895.2 Picea sitchensis
TATGGGAATGATAAAAGATCTGGTAGTTACCCTGGCTCAGGTCCCGGTCAAGAGTATCATGATGGATGTGGTTATTGCAGATATTCCCCCCAAATATGGTATGTTGTTATCTAGATCATGGGGAGCCAAGTTGGGGGGTTCTCTACAATTTTACATGTCATATGCCACAATCCCAATTTTCGGTGGTCAGTTTCCCCGTTTGTACCGAGAAACAAGATTAGCGTATACTTTCAGTGATCCTCAGAACCCAAATAACTTTCCCATTTACGTTGCAAACCAAGATATGGGGAATTGCATATTGTCATTTGATGATGGTTTATATGGGTGCCCAGAAGAACTTGATATGAAGCAGGAAGAGCTTAGCCCCTTGACTGAAGAACTATGCAAAAGTGGTATCTGGAAAATGTACTTCGATGGCGCTTCATCTTCTGAAGGAGCTGGTGCTGGCATACTTTTAGTAGCGCCTGAAGGTAAACAAATGGGTAACACCTTGGGTGTTAGTCAGCAATGAAGAGGTGGAAAAACAACTGGAGAAATTCTGAGGAAGAAAATGCCCAGAATTCTCAGGGAATAAGGAGATGGAGCGTAACAGACGAAGGGAAAGGCTGGGAGAAATTACTTGGGACATAGATAATTAAAATAAAAATTGATTTGGGTGTGAGGGAATAGATCCACGCCCCTTCCTCCATGCAAAATAATATTATTACCGTCATAGATCCAAACATTTAAATTTAAGAAGGAGTAATGGGAAGGAGACAACAGTTGAATTTCAACCGAGAGGGGAAATCCATTTAAATAATTTAACTAACCACATCAAGCAAGCTTTCCTAACTATACGAAAAAACCATTACAATCCCATAAACATATAATTTCCACATACAAAACATTTAACTAATTTAAAAAAACAACTTTTAAACATGTGTACCGTAACCGAAGGGAGAATAATCTGAAGTTGTCTCGCACTTGCGCTCCATCCAACTCCTTTCTTTCTAATTGATGAGACCTCACCAGTATATCCCTACCAACGCTAGGGGTACTCTTCTTCCCTCTGAGCCCCCCGAGCCGCAAAGGGGAAAAACACACATCCAGATAATAAGCTAGCTCCCACCTCACCTCGCAAGCTCAAGCTACCACTCTATATTCGAGTTGGGTATTCCAACTTCCACAAGAAAAATCAGTCAAGAAAAATTTGACAGCATAACCTTATGCTTTCCAATTGTGATCCATTTCCCTCCTCTATCATTTCTTTTATAGAGTTCTTCTTAGTAAACTTCCCATTTGCACATTAAATTAGTATTATTAAAAATTAATTAGGAAATATTCTCCCCCATACACTTGCCACCCAATCCCTTAGTTGCACAAGAAATTCATTTAATTAATTTAATTAAATTTCCAAATTCCCTCACCCACCTAAAATCATTCCTAAAAATGCTCATTGTTATCCCTTTATTCCCTCAAATTCCCTTAATGACTGATTCCTTTCTTAAATCTTAGTTGAGTTCATTTTAGGAAAGTTATCTAGACTAGATTCATTTCTATGTTCCACATTCCTTTTTCACTTAATTTTCCCTTTTTGTCTAAGTTCGAATTTAGCACGTTTTGCACATAAACAATGAATAATTATTTTAATAATTTAATCCTCCTTTTAATTCTAATTTGATTTTTATACCCCCCTTTTTCTTCATCCCCCATTTATTAATTGCTTATTTAATTTTTAGTCCTCATATCCTTCTTAGACCTAAGCTTTAAATTCAACTAGACTTAGCAAATTTTTAAGGGAAAGGTTATAGCTAATAAACTTTACTTATACATAATTATTTTAAGGCTGACCATGTCAAGGTAAGATATTGTTTTCTAGGAGCCTAGGTTCATTGAATCATCTATGTTTAAACATCGTGATGTACCCTTCAAGGCGCACTACGTGATCCAAGGGTGCCACTCACCTTTATTCATGTTTCATTTATGCAACGTGATCCAAGGGTGTCACTCACCTTTATTCATGTTTCATTGATGCGACATTTCCTTCAAGACGCACTACATGCTCCAAGGGTGCCACTCGCCTTTTAACTTATTTTGGTAGACATCTAACCCTTGGATTCAAAACTTCGTCATGCTACCTTGTGGGAGACTAAGGGCCTCTAAGGAATAAGGACCATGCCTTATTGCGCGCCCCTTAGAATCTTCATGAGAGACCATCTCAATATGCCCTCACGACATTGTGGATCTCTTGAACTAGGTAATCGTTAACCTACATCTCGAGCCATGGTGGGAGTGCTAGTAGGTCGTGGAAAGGATGCTACCACACCTCTCCCTCAATATCTTTTGTTGTTTTTCATGGCCCATTTACTCCAAATGTGAGTCTAATTAGCAAGCAATCATCATCTTGCATCCATCCATGAAACATGTGAGTGATCCATAAACAACATCATAATATACCCCATCATATGTCACATATGAAATAACAAAAATACTCAAACCATATACAGTCCACTCCCTGACTCGATCCGGAGTCCAAGGAGGTCCATCGATGCCATGGGCATCCTCAATCAGTCAAGAGTCCTACACACTCAAGAGAAACCAGTCAATAGCATATGTCTATACACAAATAACATAATATAACATCATAATCCACAGTCTCATCATCAGAATCCATAAGCGAAGCAGTCAATCATATAATGAACTAGATCACTTGCTCACAAGTGTCCTCAAAGAATAAGTCACATCAGGTGCGCGCCAGAGCAGGATGTTACAAAAAATTCCTCAAAAGTGAAGTGTTTCCTCCAAAGGGTGCAATTTTTCATCAAGGAGGTGCAATATCCTCTCCCAAAGGGTGAAACAACCTCAAAATATATCCCAACATCCTCCAAAATATCTGGGATGGAATCAATAATAAGTGGGACAGTCTCCATAACACCCTCCAAAGGGATAAGGATTAATCCAAGTCACATATATGTTATGTACATCGTCCAAAGTAGGTGCAAGTGACCCAAATTAGTCATCAATATGGAGGTATGCACACAAATCCAATGCAACATAGAAAGTGAGTCATGTCAAATTTAAGTGCCATTAGGTAAATCACATTAAGCATGATATTCAAAATTCACAATAACTCATATAATTCATACAATTTTCCAAGTTTAGGTATGGTAGGGTCATCATTAGCCCCTGTTACATGTGTTATTACTTGAGAAGAGAATGATTTCCCAAGAAACCTATCAAGGAGCATGTGTAGTGACAGATGGTACGGTTTGGTGGGTAACTTTGTGACTTGTAGTGCATAGTCATGTGAGGTTATGTAAGATATTCATCCACATGAGTTCCTTTGGAATGAGGGAGTGCTTATGCATTGAGCTTCCCTTTCCTCGACACTATGTCTTTCAACCCCTTATATGTATTTTTCTTTGTTCATTCAACCTCTTTTGGATTTTGAATTTTATTCTGGTTTTTCTTAGTCCTTTTCATATATACATTCATTGCATAGGACTTGATATTATGGCCTTATAACAATGGGGGGTGTCTCATTCTTTGTTCCCTTTAGATTTTTGACATTTATTTTCTTTTCATTTTTCTTTTCATCTTGATTTCTCTCTTTTTTTATTTATGAAGTTGCATCGGCCTCAATATTTCAATCTCCTTCTTCTCATGGGATTATGAAGAATGAACACATATGTGTGACATATGAAAAATAGCCCAATAAATCAACAATGAAAATTGAGAAGGATGGAAAATGTTAAGTATTGGTTAGGATATGGCCACTCTACACTTCTCAAAGCCCCCCAACAATAAAATTCTACCCAAGAGTGACAACACTTATCTAGAAAATTATGATGAGTGATGGGTGTTATATATGCACTAAAAACACACTAAAAACCCTCAATTAAATTGTCAACCCGGGGTAAGTAAACTTAGAGTTGTAGCAATATGTATGCCAAGGTAGAAGGGATGGTAGTATAGTCTAACTAAGGAAGTGGCTATCTAAGGACTAATCTATTCAAGAAAAAACTACTAATGATCAAAACCATACTAAGGAATTCAAACTATTTACCCTAAGTAACCTTTGGACCAAGGATCGATGGATAGTTAAATGAAAACCCTACTTAAATAAAAATAGTTCAATCATAATAATAAGCAAAGGAAAACTATCCATCTAATAAGCAAATAGCAACAACAAAACTACTTCAACTAGTCTACTTAAATTCAATAAACAACTATCCTATGAAAGCATGTAAATAAACAAGCAAGAAATTATTCTATTAAAGCAAGTAAACAAGCAAGAAAAACAACTAACTAACCTATGATAACTCCTACAGCAATTAAGTTGATTAAGACTACTCAATAAGTAACTAATTGAGCTAAGAAACAAGTGATCTCTATTCTTGAATTAAACTTCACAACTACTTCTAATTTACAAAAGGAAATCTACTAAATTGAAAACATTATGATAATAAAATCAATTAACAACTAATCTTTAATCTACGATAAGCAAACTACTCTTTAACCTACCAAAGAAAAAGACTATCTATTCTACAAAAGTAAGGAAACTATCTCCTAAGCTATGAAAGCAAGAAAACTATCTTCTAATCTATGAAAGCAAGAAAACTATTTTTTAATCTATGAAAACTCAAATATAGTGTTGATGGTTGTGTGAATGTCTCTGGTGTCTTATAATATCACAATGACACTTAACCATGAAAGATAATTCAAGAGGAATAAACTCGATATTGACTTCAATAAAAAAGTGAAAAGTGTGAATTAAGCAATCCAGTAAGAACTTAGCCATTATGGAAACAACATCAATTATCCTACATATCCATGTGATTATTGATCATGCATTAATCATCAACAGTATAAAGATAGTATTCTAAGAAATCCAATTACATTATATGCTAATGAAGAAAATTCATACTACACTAAACTCAATAATTAACTACAAATTGAAATTGCAACCTAGATCTAAGAAAGAAATTGCATGAAAGAAACTAAACTAGTCCTATTTTGACAATTCAAATTGCAAAAAGAGAAATGCTTATAAACAGAAATTAAACACTATTCTAGCATATGACAAGTAATGAAATGAGAAAACTAACTAACAACTAGATAAGCAAAACTAAACAATAACTGGATAAGCAATCTAAAAATGAAAACTAACATTATCCAACCACCGAAGTCCTGTCAAAGAAACCATGAATTAAAACTATGTTTTAAACTTTATTTTAAACTCTGTTTCGGCATAAAGAAAATCTAATCTACCATCTAATTACACATAGGGTTAGTATCTAATCTTGCAAGCTTGCTTCTACTAACTAAAGAGTCATTGCATATTAACAAGATTCCTCATATAAACCTGCAAAACTAAATTAAACCAATTAAATTATAAACAACAATTTATATAACAAAGAAGCAAAATGACAATCCATGTATAGAAAAAGAAATAAAAAGACATCTACGCTATCTAACTCACAAGAAAACTCATAGGATGGTCACCCAGAATGTTGGTGGGCCCCCCAGCAAGTCATGGTCACTCCTCAAATGCACACCACGAACTCAACAAAGCAATTTCACCATTAAAACTTAAAAACGCAGGTTTATACAGTCTGGCAAAATGAAAATGGAAAAACAGAGGGAAATTGTATTTTCCCTCTAACACACGACTTCCTAACTTCTTAACAATTGTCTGACCACTGAGGTGGTATTTATAAGCTTTAGAAGATGAGAGGTCGACCACTGGAAGAGTCGACCCTCTCTAAAAATAGTAAATTGCATTTAAGATGACCTAATTGTCGGTGGCTTCTAGAAATGAGGCGAGTCAATAGTCACCCAACATAACAACCCAAATTGAGTTGTCAAGAGTTCAGTAGTTGGAGGCCACGAGCACGAGCAAAACCCATGTCTATGATTCTCCCATCACTGGCCGCCAATACCATAACCGCCAAATCGTCCATCATTTTTGTTCAGGACAGAGTGTCGGATGGGGTACTGGACTGAGTGCCATATGGAGTACCAGAAAAAGTGTCAGAATAAAAAACAAGCTACGATTTTTCCCTGTGACATACAAAACGTGAATTAGTTTCCTAGGATCATAAAAACATACTGATTTAAACTCAAAATCATCGTAAAACATGAATTATGCATACCTGGTGTGGATCATAGCAATTTGACACAAAATCTCCTTCAAAACATGAAAATGCATATACACATTCGAAAAAAAGGATCTAATTGATGTCATAAAATCAATCATATCACGGGCCCAACATTACCCCCACACCTAAGATTTTGCAGGTCCCACTGCAAACAAAAATGAATCACCCAACATGACTAGACTTGCAAAGGAGGGGGTGGATTAGTTTTAGAAGCTTCTCCCTCTTGCCCGTGGGATTTTTTCTTGGCACTTTTGCAATGTTTCAATTAAATACATAGACTATTATTGGTGGCAATCATATCATCAACCAAACGTTGTAGAGAATTCATCATGGCTTGTAGGACAACATTATCATGGTGTAAATGACGACTCAGTGTTTCATGCTCTCTAAGTTTGAACTGGAGGGTTTGGAGTTTTTGGAGGCTACTGATGACATGTGAGGAAGCATTGAGATGTATATTATACCCTTTATCCTTTAAACCATGCAAAACAACAATTTTACCTCTGCAAAATTAGTTCCAAAAGTGACTTCTCAGAAGCGCAACAATTCTGGCCTGGCGAACTTGTGAAAAATAGGTATCAAAGTGACACATGTAACTACAAGATAGGGAAATCCTGTGTAATAAATGAGAGAGGTTTTTGTTTTTGAATATATCCTTGATAAAAACCTCTCTTGGTTTTCAAAACGTCACTTCCCGTTGTTAGGAAAACATGACTAAAACAGAAAAAACAGAGTGTTTTATTTTATGAAAAACTAGGCCTCTAAGAGAATTGAATATATCCCAAACCATAATGTATATTCAAAAACTGAGAGAGGTTATTATTTTTGGGTATTTTATGAACAAAAACCTCCTCCATTTTTCAAAAATAATTTCCAATGTTTTCATAATCCAATCTTGAAGTTGGTTACTGAAAAATTACAAAGTGCAACGTTCTTTTAGCAGAAATGCAGTGTGGTCTTTGAGAAGGTTTTTGGAGCCCTTCCCAGAGTATTTTTGGGCTGAAAGTGGTATTCTTGGAAATTGTATGATGTCTTCTACAATGGAACCATCAAGCACTGCAAATTCCTTCTCCAAACCTCTGAAAAACTGACTTGAAGTCAAGTTGTCCAAATGTGCAGGAACCCTCCTATAACGACTGTATTTGGGGAATTCATCTCAAATAATAACACATGTGCATAAAATGAAGGAGGTTTTTATTTCTTGGTCTATGATTGAAAAAAACCTCTTTCACTTTTGTCAAATTCATCTTCCTTAATTCAGAAACCAATTTTGAAGTAGGACTTTGACCAAGACAATCATTTGAAAATTTATGACAAGGAATGATGACATGACCATGATGAAAATTTATGACCTTTGATGAGTGGAGGGAGTAGTAATGAAACCTAGATGCACCAATGACCATTTTACAACCAAGAGATGTCAAATTTTATTTGAGAATTTTATTTTCAAAATATAACAATTTGACCTAATAACCCTATCAATCACATGAAAGAGTAAATTTGATCACTGGTTACTGACAGAACTGACAGATACTAACAAAAGTTTTGGTTTATACTAGTAGGCATGGTGAACACGATAATTTTTATTGCCTTTCATCGATCTGTAACAATTCAAACAATTTTTCCTCTTTTCATAATCTTGAAATACAGATGGCAGTAAGTATTTAGCAGTTGTTATTGCTCTGTATTTGTCACAAAGAGTAGTTAAGTATAAGCAGTCTTCTATAGAATAAACATAAAAATGCACAACAAGCTTATAACACACACAATGATGTCATAAGTATAGAATTTAGCATACCAATACAAACAATTGTTGATATAATATCCCAAGACATTGTAAAAAGACAGTATGACAGAATTTTGACAGAAATCCTACTTCCTCTTCTCATGGGTTTGTTATACAAATGGGCAGTGCTTAGCATTTTTTAGCTCAGGAAACTACCCCCAGATCGAAGATATGGCACGTCCTAGTTCCATGAATTAGCAATAGGCTTCTTGGTCTTTATTGTTTTTAGAGGGGGGTTAGCAATAAACTTCTTGGTCTTCTTGCCCGATGAGGTTACATGGGTATCAAAAAGTTTCTTGGACTTTTAGTTCGGTAAAGGAATAGCTTGAGCATGAGGGTTTGGGTGGAGTAATAGTCCCTGGATCAAGTGTCTTCTTGCTAGTCTTGATTGTAAGATGAGGGTTTACAAATTGTTAAATGAACTCATCCCACGTTTTCTCCAACTCAGCTAAGACAAGTAGTTTGATAAGGCCATGGTGAAATAAGTTGTTATGGGGATTAGTTACATTCTTCCTTACTTGGGAAGACATGTTCTCGAGACTCTTTAAGAAGTAAAATGGAAAATTCAATGGCTTATTAAACTGAAAGTGAGCTAATAATAGAAAGTGACATGCTTTAAAGACAGAATATCTACCTTCACATGTGATCAATCTGGTGATGACTATGAGAGGGTTGATTAGCTCCTCTTTTATCCACTCTTTGGAGTATCCCTTAGCTCTAGATATGTTCTGAAATTCGGGTTTGAAAACCCTGTTATAGATTTCTCTTGGCAACTGGTGGTGTTTAAACCAGCAATCTCCAACTCTTGGGAGCTTTGTGCCTGATGCAATTGATTCCTCAGAGACCACGAATACAGTGAATAGGAGCAGGGGCAGGATAAGAGTGTTCCATTATTATTTTTTTTTCCATTGTTCTCACACAATCCATTCCTCTATCTCTCATTTTATAAGGCATGTAATCATAACTCTATAATGAACAATTTGTAACAAAAATAAACCAATTGAGTGGTATGTTAAGGAAATGTAAAGAAGTTTATAACACACATGGAATTAACATTTCGAAGAAATAAAATGACTGTTGATGTACTAACCTGTATCATGAAAACAATACACATAAATTTTTACAAAGATTTACTTCTTCTAGGAAATGTTATCATTTGTCAACTTATGAACCCCTCCCCCACACCTAAGTATTGTGACACCTCACAATCAAAAGTATAGGAAACTAGTTAGTTCTCCTGATAGCCGAAGATTTACAGTTTGTAAAGTGTAAAGATAAATTTCACAGATTGGTCTGACGAGATGGTTAGAAGATGGCACCACCTATAGGATAAGAGATCCTATATATAGATAAGAGGAGGTAGGCAAGAGAGTTTCAAGATAGTCTCAGAATTAGTTCCCAATGGCAAGTTTATGGATTTCATTAACCTTAGCTTAACCATACATACTTCATGTCAGCTTTGTCTGCAAGTATTTCCATACATCAGGACAAGTTTAAATTTATTATTTTTTTTTTGTTAGATTACCATCCTCGCGAGGTATAATGCCCCGCTGCCAGCAAGCCTGTTCAGTACCCCGACGGGTTTACCTAGTCATACCATAGGCTGGTACCCACTGCCAGCAGACCTGTTCAGTATCCTGGCGAGTTAACCTCTTACACCCTCATATACTCGCCCTCCATCTTTTAATATTTTAGTATAAGATTTCTTTATGCAAGAAGATGGGGGGACAGCTCTGAAAACAACTTTTTTCTCTTCTTCTTTTTTTAATTGGGATGTTATTTATGTTGGAGGATGAATTTCCGTTATATATATTCCTTAGTGATTGTCCTGATGTAAGGGGTACTTAAGAGAACGTATCCTATCTAAAGATATGATATAATCAATTATTTTAGTGTGTAGTGGATGGTACCATTGGGAAATAACAGAAAGGTATCTTCAGGCTCAACTCACTTTCTTCTTTTGTAATTTATTGTGATGTTTCCATGACTAACTGCTAATCATACCTCCTTGTTACTCTTTAATAAATATACTTTACTTACTTACTCAGGTTTCTCGGGGAAACTGTACGAGAGACCTCTAAGCTTGATGGTTATGGTATCACTTCCTTATACAGTGGTGAAGGTTTTCAAGAGAAACTGCTTCTTAAGATGCCTTTAGAAAAAGAAGATGTAAATATTTTGCAAACACATGGCTAACTACAGCAAGTCATTATTCATTTGATGCTTAGCAGACAATAAGGTTCAAGTATAGCAATGTTTTGAAGAAAAATTATTCGTTTATATCTCCTTGAAATTGTCTACTCCTGGTGAAATAAATACCTGCAAAAATCTCTAGGACTATTTGTCAAAAACCACACTCTAAAATATCAAAAACTAATAAGATCAATGAGATCAAGTCACTGGAACATGTATCTCATTGTTCTTTTATTAAAAAGAAAACCTAAAATGAGGTTGCATTATACTTTAAGCTAAACTAACAACGTGCAGTTTTTATTTACTATCACCCTACCTAAAAAGAAAGGAAAATCTTTTTTCAAGTGTAAGAACTCTTCCAATGTAACCATGTGCGGGGCAAGATAAGAAACATACTCATATCCATATATGAAAAAGTTATCACAGTGATTACCTGGATATGAAGAACCAACCAACCTACTTGTTTTGGCATCTGAAGGTGTTGAAGAAGAGCATAGTATTGTGTCTTGATGACCTCTTGAAACCAAATTTCAATGTAATCTCGATGTTCATCAACAGTAATTTCTATGCTCTCCTTCATCATATTATGCAGATCCTTTTCTTTCTATGCTCTCCTTCATCATATTATGCATATCATTTTCTTCTGGATGATTGATTTTTGAAGTACATAAAGGATCTGTCGAGATGGATGTTGATAACTCCTCAATCTCGGGTCTTAATGATTACTCTCCACAAGGTGTAGTCCATAATTTCTCAATTTCCTTCACATTTTGCTATTAGGAAAATCATTTTTAACTCATAGGACCTTTGATTCTTCTAATATTTCTCAGAGAGAGGTAGACAAGTTCTCGCTATTGTCAAGATGTGTTTTCCCGAGAAGAAGAGATCCTGCCATTTCTAGGATTTGAGAGAGTTCTTCCAAACTAATGGTCATCTTCAATTCATTCTAGTGTTAAGAAAAAGGTTGTGTTGTTTGGTTCTGCGTAGGGCTTGAGTAATATTGCCTTCTATCCCACTATTATTGATGCTTCAACTTTGTGGTCTATAGTTCTCCCTATCTTATTCTCTTCAGAGACAAGCATTTTGCTGATCTAGTTCCTGTTTTTCCGTATCGGCCTGCGGAGTTTATGAGTGGAATGTTACTTCCCCCTAAAAATGTTGGAAGGAACCTTGCTTGAAAGGTCTAATTTATATTTAATGTATCTACCTTCTGGGTCCCTAGGTCCTGCTCATGAAAGAAAACAAAACAAAAATAAAAATCACTCTTTAGTTTGGGGAACTCACTATAGCAGAAGCATGGGTTCTTACCTCTTGCCTTAAAGTTCCCCCACCACCAAAACTAATTCTAAGGTTTAGAAATGATCTAATTCCTACCTGAGACAACTCCCCAAAGAATCTATCAAAAATGATGTGTGTTCTATATGCACTAAAACCTCAATTAAATTGTCAACCCTATAAGTAAACTTAGAGCTGGCAATACATGTCAAGGTAGAAGGCCGGTAGCATAGTCTAATCCAAGGAAGTGGCTATCTAAGGACTAATCTATTCAAGCAAAAACTACCAATGATCAAAACCATACTAAGGAATTCAAACTATTTACCCTAAGTAACAATTCAATTGGACCAAGGATCGATGGATAGTTAAATGAAAACCCTACTTAAAGAAAACTAGTTCAATCATAATAATAAGCAAAGGCAAACTATTCATCTAATAATCAAATAGCAACAACAAAACAACTTCAACTAGTCTACTTAAATTCAATAAACAACTATCCTATTAAAGCAAGTAAATAAACAAGCAAGCAACTATTCTATTAAAGCAAGTAAACAGGCAAGAAAAAAAATTAACTAACCTATGATAACTCCTACAGCAAGTAAACTAATTAAGACTACTCAATAAGTAACTAATTGAGCTAAGAAACAAGTGATCTCTATTCTTGAATTAAACTTCACAACAACTTCTAATTTAAAAAAGGAAATCTACTAAATTGAAAACATTATGATAATAAAAGCAATTAACAACTAATCTTTAATCTATGATAAGAAAACTACTCTTTAACCTACCAAAGCAAAAGACTATCTATCCTACAAAAGTAACAAAACTATCTCCTAAGCTATGAAAGCAAGAAAACTATCTTCTAATCTATGAAAGCAAGAAAACTATCTTCTAATCTATGAAAACTCAAATATAGTGTTGATGGTTGTGTGAATGTCTCTGGTGTCTTAGAATATCACGATGGAACTTAAAAATGAAAGATAATTCAAGAGGGATAAACTCGATATTGACTTCAATAGCAAAGTGAAAAGTGTGAATTAGGAAATCCAATGAGAACTTAGCCATTATGGAAACAACATCAATTATCGTGCATATCCATGTGATTATTGATCATGCATTAATCATCAACAGTATAAAGATATTATTCTAAGAAATCCAATTACATTCTATGCTAATGAAGAAAATTCATACTACACTAGACTCAATAATTAACTACGAATTAAAATTGCAACCTAGATCTAAGAAAGAAATTGCATGGAGGAAACTAAACTAGTCCTATTTTGACAATTCAAATTGCAAAAAGAGAAATGCTTATAAACAGAAATTAAACACTATTCCAGCATATGACAAGTAATGAAATGAGCAAACTAACTAACAACTAGATAAGAAAAACTAAACGATAATTGTATAAGAAATCTAAAAATGAAAACTAACACTATCCATCCACCAAAGCCCTGTCAAAGAAACCATGAATTAAAACTTTGTTTTAATTTTTATTTTAAACTTTGTTTCGGCATAAAGAAAATCTAATATACCATCTAATTATGCACAGGGTTAGTATCCAAGATTTCAAGCTTGCTTCTACTAACTAAAGAGTCATTTCATATTAACAAGATTCCTCATATAAACCTACAAAACTAAATTAAACCAATTAAATTATAAACAACAATTTATATAAAAAAGAAGCAAAATGACAATTCATGTACAGAAAAAGAAATAAAAAGACATCTACGCTATCTAATTCACAAGCAAACTCATAGGATAGTCACCTAGATTGTTGGTGGGGCCCCCAGCAATTCCTGGTCACTCCTCAAATGCACACCACGAACTCAATAAAGCAATTTCACCATTAAAACTTAAAAATGCAGGTTTATACAGTCTGGCAAAATGAAAATGGAAAAACAGAGGGAAATTGTCTTTTCCCTCTAACACACGACTTCCTAACTTCTTAACAATTGTCTGACCACAAAGGTGGTATTTATCATCTTTACAAGCTCAGAGGTCGACCACTGGAAGGGTCCACCCTCTCTAAAAACAGTAAATTGCATTTAAGATGCCCTAACTACCGGTGGCTTCTAGAAATGAGGCTAGTCAATAATCGCCCAACATAACAACCCAAATCGAGTTGTCAATAGTTCAGTAGCTAGAGGCCACGAGCATGAGAAAAACCCATGTCTCTGATTCACCCATCACTAGCCGTCAAATCGCCCATTAGTTTTGTGCAGGACGGAGTGTCGAATGGAGTACTGGACTAAGTGTCAGAAGAAAAAACAAGTTGTGATTTTGCCCTGTGACATACAACACGTGAATTAGTTTCCTAGGATCATAAAAACACTGATTTAAACTCAAAATCATCGTAAAACATGAATTATGCATACCTAGTGTGGATCATAGCGATATGACACAAAATATCTTTCAAAAACTCTTCAAAACATGAAAATGCATATACACATTCGGCAAAAAGGATCTAATCAATGTCATAAAATCAATCATATCACGGGCCCAACAATGAGCAGTAAGGTGAAACAAGGAAAAAGGAACAAATTTTGAGCATCATGATCCATTATCCGACTCAACCAATGATCATTATTTTTATGACAAATACATAAGGCATTAACACTTAATATGAAGCACTAAAATAATGTACCTCGTGTATGTCAAGCACCATAATCACCAAATGTGAGTGAGTTGAACATAATTTGGGAAGCATCTCTAGTCAAGTTTTTGTGGAACTATTGTCTCTAATATAAATCATAGAAAAAGAATCTCTTCTAGTTACCCCTACATATCAAGGGGTAACAAGTTTGATGGTTGAACTACAAGTACTAGATTTTGCATTGAGTTATTAAAATCGAAATTATAAATACAATTCTAAACTAAAACTGATTGTAGTATTAAAAATAATCTCTTTGCTTGGATTTTCGAAATCAAGAGTGAATATGAAATCAATAGTCAATTCGATCATTAAAATAGAAAACTATTTTCTATGTATTTTATAACAATATATGAATAACCAACAATGAAACAATATATTTTTTTGTAAGTTAGAAATTATATTAAATCCTGCGAAACATGAAGATTATAATTGTTTATCTAGAATGTTTGGATGTGGCAGCATTGCCCTGATGGGAAACCAATGTTGCCACATGGCCAAAAATTCAAAATATACATGCAAAACTTGCAAAGTGATCAAATATGGTGATCTACAGTGCCACGCAGGGCATAGTTTCTTAATTCTGGACTGAGACCAAAAATACAAAGACCAAACTTCCTAAAACTGGGTGGCCTTGCATGGCCGAAAAACTTAAGCAGTAAATTAACTAAAAACATAGAGATAGGAGATCTGAACCAAAAGGAGTTAACTAGTGTTGGGGTCGAGTCTTTGCCCCGAAAAATCTTGACGCACATGCAAGTTGTCTCTGTCGAACTTATCTCTGTCTAAGATAGCTTGCCTGAGGTCCTACAGGAAAGCCATCAGGAGGTCGATGTAGTGCCAACGCTCTATTTCCTTGTTCTGAAGCTCTTTAATGTCGGTCTTGATGTCCCCTAATCCACGCTTGAGGTCATCTAGGGACTCCTTGATAGATTCTCTTTCTGTGTATCGAGAGCAGGCTGAGGAGAGTTGAGGGGAAAGTGGAGATTCAAAGGAGGAGGTGGGAAAGTCGAAGGAGGGAGTTGAAGGAAAAGGGTTTGTGGAGGTGACAGGAGGCGGAGGAGGAGGGTGGCGAGGGGGGGAAGGTGGAGGTGGAGGGCAGCGAGTAGGGGAGGGAGGATCTGGGGAAAAACCAACGGAATTTCTGAAACTTCCGAACCATTCGATTCGAGAGGAAAAGGGATTCGATAGCGGGGAGAGGGCTGGGGAACTTTCTCGAGTCATCTAAGCGGGAGTGGGAGAAATAATGGGCTTCAAGTTGGGGGCGACTTTGATTTTCGGGGGAGATCCACTGTCGTGCACAACCCTTCCTCTGGCCGCATACCAGGTCACTCCCCTCTTCAATTTTCCCCTGAGATGAGGCATATAAATGGCCTCAGGAAAATAGAAAAAGAACGTGAAGGGAGAGTGTGAGGGGTTGCTCGATGAACGCTAGACCAACTAGACACAGTGGCACTGCAAAAATTGAGAAGAGATGTTGGAAGATGAGGGAAAGGAGGACAACAGGAGATTGAACTAGAGTTGAAGGAGAGCGTCAAAAACCATGAACGGTTGAGGCTTCGAAGGCCGGGGGCTCGAATGAGCTTTGGCATGCCAAGGCTCTGGCCTAAAACCTCCATTGTTGAACTGGTGATGGGACTATGACTTCATCCATCCTATCCCCATTAAAATTCCCATGAATCAAGTCGTCAAGTGCTTAAAGTAGGCTAACGTCGAGTGAGAGATGAGGAATGGTAGCAAGGGGTTTAAACGCATGAGGTGACGATAGAGGGAGGGTACATATGAGCCGGATCCAGGTGGCAGGAGGGTTGGCCAAGTGGTCTCCCCTATGGTTGTTTATGTGTTGAGATCGAAGACACCCCATTCAGGGGTTGGTCCTTGCTTTGATCCATATTTATACAAGTGATCACTAAGGGGTGGGTAGGAGAAGAGGTTGGAGAGCACACGAAGTCTCCTTCCTGCAAGTCTACTCCAAAGTTTGCCAACATATCTGCTACTTGATTATCTTTTCTTCGAACGTGGGAAGGAAGGATTACCCACTGAGGCTGGAGAATTGACTTGATTTTGATTAGTTGGTTCATGAGTCTCCAAATTGTGGATAGCTTCTCTAGATCTACACCTTTGAGGATATGAGAGAGGAGATTAATGACTATCTGTGAATCAACTTCTACTATGAGGAGGGAAAGACCTTGCTCTTTGGTTGCTTGCAAACCTTTGAGTAGTCCCCAAATTTCCGCTGCATTGTTGGTATTATGCCCCATATTTCCAACAGTGATGTGGAGAATCTCCCCTTTGTTGTTGTGAATGGCTTCTCCATATCCTACAAGTCCCAAATTCCCCTTGGAGGCTCCATCGAAATTTATTTTGTAGAATCATTTTTGCGAAGCCTCTAAGTGGGAGGGGCTGGTTTTATGACTGAGACCTATAGAGGGGGTTCTGAGAAAGGGAGGGATATTGAGTTGCCACGAATTGAGGATGAGACTCTCATTCATTGGGAAATTCAAATCATGGTCCGTCCAATGGTGCAAGTAGATTTTTTCTTTAATATTGGAGTGGATTTTGGTCCAGACTTTTGCCAATTCCTGGAGGTCATTTTAAATATTCATCGATTTCGTTCCTTCCATATTTTTCAAAGAATGAAGCCAGGAATAAGTTGCCAAATTCTGTTAAGGATGGGAGACTGAAAAGTTGACTCTTTCCATCCCTCTATTATCTTGGATGCCTGTATGGTTCATGTTTGTGGTTCTCATGATGCTAACACTGTGATCCCAGATACATGAACTATAGGAGAAAATATTGAGAAGATGATTTTGTGTCTCCTCCTCTATACTGCATAGGTGACACCAAGAAGGGCCTATAAATCCTCTTTTCCTTAATTTTTCCCAAGTAAGAATGCTATTGCACGTTGTTAACCAAAGGAAGGTGCTAATTTTTTGCCACAGCTTTGCTCCCCAAWTTTTTCCCCAGACCTCTTCTTTTGGTAAGGATCTATGGCATGCACTAAGGAAGTAAGCTTCTTGAATGTTGAAGGTGTCAGTGGTGGTGTGACCCCATCTGAGGATGTCCTCCCCTTGTTGACTGAATATTCTCCTTGAGTTGAGGTGATCTAGCAATGGTTGAAGATTTAACTCATGAGGGATGTTCATATCATCGTGGATGTTTTTCTATTTGTGCCAGGTGTCCCTTGAATATTTAGGAATCTAGAATTTGACCACTTTGAGGAGGCATGTGGCTGTCATGAGGGGAATGAAAGTGCTCAGAGTGGGATCAGAGATCATGGCTGGAATTTGTTTCCAGGAATCGCTCCAAAAGAGAGTTTAAGTCCCACTCTGCAATTCCCAGAAAGAGTGATCCATTATGAGTCCCTTGTTGTTCCTAGATGCATTCCAAATAAGAGATGACCATTCCACCTTATTAGCTCCCTTTCCAAAGTGGTTGGGGTGTATTTTTTCCTCTAGAGGTGCACCTACAGGTCTTCCTATCTTTTTAACCATATCCACCAAATTTTTTCACTAAGAACCTTGTTGAGGAGAAATGGGTCTATGAGACCGAGACCCCCTGCCTTCTTTGGTCTGCACACTTTTTCCCAACTAACTAGAGTCATTTTATGCCCCTCTTTGGTTCCATTCCACAAGAATCTCCTTTGAATATTTCTTAATGTGCTAAGGATGAAGTTTGGGGCAGCAAGCGCTGAGAAGACATAGATTGGTAGGGCTTGGAGGAAAGACTTGAGGAGGATGAGGTGACCATGCAGATTGATGGAGCAGAAGGACCACAAGGAGAGTTTCATTTGAAAGCTGGAAATCAGAGTGTCCCAAGAGGTATTTCTTAGCGGGTTGTAAATCAGGGGGATTCCAAGGTATTTGGAGGGGAGGAAACTATGGGTAAACGTCAATAAATCTGTAATGTAGTGTTGGATATGGATGGGCGTATTGAAGAATAAGATTTTGCATTTGGAGAGATTGACTTCCATGCCTGAAGCACTGTAGAAAAGGTTAATAATAGAGCAGATGCGAAGAGCTTCTCAGACTATGGGTAGTCCATTAGGAGTATGTCGTCCACGAACTGACTGTGCGATATGGGGGGAGATATTCCATGGGGGGTGAGACCAGAGAGAGAGTGATCTATAATGGCTGCTTTAATGGCTCGACTCAGCCCTTCCGCCATTATGATGAAGAGAAAGGACGAAAGTGGATCCCCTTGTCTTATTCCTCTAGAGGGAGAGAAAGGTTTGGAGGGGACACCATTGACCAGGATGATGAACAGCACTGACGAGGTGATATTGACTATCCAAGCGACCCACGAGGGATGAAAACCAAAGGAGAGAAGGGTTGATTTCATGTAGTTCCAGCTTAATTTATCAAAGGCTTTAGAAAGATCCAATTTTAGAAGCATCCCTGGAGACTTGGTCGTATGAAGCGAGTGGATTACTTTGTGAGCCAAGATCAAACCATCCAGAATATGTCTACCCTCTACATAGCCCGATTGTTCTAGAGAGATGATGAACAAAAGAATAGGTTTAAGGTGCTTGGAGATGATCTTCGTGAGGATATTATAGATTACATTGTAGAGTGAAATAGGTCAGAAGAGCGAAGGGGAGGTGGCTTTGTTCTCTTTGGAAATGAGAGTGAGAAAGGTAGAATTGAGGGCTTGAAGGACCTGCCCAAATCTTCTGGAATCCTCTATGATTTTTCAGTCTTCTTTACGGATGATGCTCCAATAGTGATGGAAGAAGTCTTAAGTAAATCCATCAAGCCTAGGATATTTTCCTATCAGGGTGTCCCTTAGGGCTTGATAAACTTATTCTTGAGTGATAGGGCTCATCAAAACCTCATTCTTCTCTTTCATGACCTCCTTAGGGATGTGCTTGAGGATAGATTCAATCGCATGGGATCAATCTGTGGGGGGTTCCGTAAGAAGGTTTTTGTAGTAAGAGAGTAATTCCTTTTCTATATCTGCATGTTGTTGAATTTTTATTCCTTGTTACAAAACCAAGTGAGTAATGTGATTTGTTTGTCGACGCTGGACCATTGATCTGTGGAAAATTTTGCTATTTTTTCCCCCTCTTTGAGCCAATGGATACGATATTTCTGTCTCCACAGGATTTCTTCTTGCACTTGTCTTTCTGCCAACTAGTTGTTAAGTAGAGCCTCTTTCTCCTTTAGAGAATCAGTGAGGCCTTGAGATCTGATCTGCTATTGGAGGCTTTGTATTTGTTGATTGAGGATTTCCTGAGCATGAATGATGTTGCCAAAAGTGGACTTATTCCAAATTTTCAGATGTTGCTTGAGATTTTTTAACCTTTGTTGAAATCTGTACATAGGAGTACCTGTTGGGATTGCATATTCTTTCCACCAGGGCTTGATGTTAGCTTGGAAATCCAGGTGTGTCAACCATAATTTTTCAAAGTGGAAGGGTTTCCTCCCTGGGGTGCCACTAATGTTTATCAATAAGAGAATCAGTCAGTGATCTGAACTTGGAGTGTTGATCATAGTAGCATTCCAAGACTGTCCATCCAACATGATGGATTCTGATATTAAAAAACAGTCTAATTAACTAGAGACATGATGAGTCCCCGAGCGTCTATTGGACCAGGTGAAGGGATCGTTGTATGTTTCTACATCAATGAGATTCAAAAGGCCAATGGTTTGGTGGAACTGCTTACTGTTGTTTCCCAACGTGAGAGTGCCCCCCCTTTTTTCCTCCAAACCTATTATCATATTGAAATCACCCCCAAGGATCCATCGTTGGGTACCGATGTGATTTGAAATCTATTCTAAGTGATGAATAAAGGCTTCCTTGTCTCCCGGTCTTGTGGGTCCATAGACATTCGTGATGAAGTCATGTTTGTTCGAACCGATGAGACGGAAGGAGGCTGTGATGGTCCAGTTGGAGGAAAAAAAGTTGTCTAGCAAAAATGTGACTAGGTTCCAAAGAACGTCCAGCCTTCTCGTTGCCCCCTGTTGAGTATGTGTTATATTATTTTCACTAGTATGTGTTATATTTTCTACCTCGGGAAATGTGTCACATATTTAGGTGGTTTTTTGACACATGGTTTTTGTCAATGGTTTTCTATTTCCGGTTAAGGAATTAGGGTTGTGGACTAATCCAGGTAATTGGGTTAGGGTTTTGGATGTCATTGGCTCCTATATGTATATTGTATTGTAAAAAATGTATCATACATGAATGAATATAGAATATGCTAGTTTTCCCGGTTTGGGTTTCCAGGGGAAAAGAATCTCTGTGTAATGTTTGTATTTTCCATTGTATATTTTTTGTTCTTTTATTGAATATCAGTTTGCAGTAGATATTATACAAGGTTAGAATTTACATTTGGCTTCATAGATTTGTTGGCTTCAGGGGGGCACCTTTGTGGTCAAGGGTTTGGATCAGGACTGTGATAAGCCTTGTTACAGTGGGATATTTGTGGCATTGATTTTCAAGTCAAAAGAAATGGCAAGCAATTTGAAGATGGAGATCGATAATTTTAATGGGAAACGTTTTGAGCTGTGGAAGCTCAAGATGGAAGATATATTGGTGGACAGAGATCAGTGGATCATAGTATATCAAGGTACTGTACCTACAGGAACTTCAACAGATGAATGGAAAAAGTTGGATTGGAAGGAAAAAATCACAATCCGATTGTGTCTCTCCGATTCAGTATTACTGAATCTGTTAGAGGAAGCTATAGCCAAGGATTTATGGGAAAAGTTGGGGAAGTTGTATCAGTCTAAGTCCCTAGTAAATAAACTATTCCTGAGAAAGAAGTTGTATAACCTAAGGATGAGAGCTGGAGACTCAGTGGCATAGCATTTGAATGCCTTCAATAATGTGGTAAGTCAGTTAGTATATGTTGAGATTAAAATTTCAGATGAAGATAAATGTATTATTTTACTGTGTTCTTTACCAGACTCCTGAGATAGTCTAGTTGTGGCCATAGGTAGTAATACAACTACCTTGAAGTTTGATGAAGTGGTCTCATCCTTATTTTCGTAGGATATGAGACGGAAGAATATGGAAGGCTAGAGAACAAACACATTATTTGCAAGAGGACGTTCCCAGGAAAGGAATAGATCTAATTTCTCAAGTGGGAGATTTAATTCTAAGGGTAGATCTAAATCTCTCGGAAATTTTGTAAGGGTATGTTGGAGATGTGGAAAAGAAGGGCACTACAAGAAGTAGTGTAGATCCAAGGTTGAGAAAAAGAAGGGATCTAAAGAATCTCATTCTACAGAAGAAAATACCTCCAAGGAAGAAGGAGGGGATTTGTACTTGGCTTCTTCAAGCACACATGCATATCATGAGGCATGGTTGTTTGACTCTGGGGCATCCTTTCATATGACTCCCCACAAGGAGTGGTTCTTTGAATATGAAAGGTATGATGGAGGTAATGTTCTCTTAGGTGATGATTATGTTAGCACTCTGTAAATTTTATCCGACTGAATAGATAAACGACAGAGGTAACTATTTCAACCTACTTTAGAGCTAAAGCACTAGGCTGCTCAACTCAGAGAGGGTTCTCTCGTGTCACTTGATATTTCTTTGGAAATAATTGGATAGATTTGGTTTGTTTTGGAGGGTATTATAAGGCTGTTGAAGAAATGGGGGTGACATTTGGACTATGGATTTAGAAATGAATAAAGCAGTGACAAATCATTTGAACTATCAAGAGGAAAAGGATAAATGAGGAAATGAGTCTGAGTTTAATATTGAAATTTTCATGGCGAAAGAGGAAAAAGGAAAATCCATAACTGCATAAGAGCATACTTAACATGAATTTTGAATTAGTTAGGAAGAAATACACACAGTTTAGATTGTTGAACCAAGAGCATCATAAGATGAATTCTAGGATTTTAACTTTCCAACTTAAACAAAGGTAAATGTAAATGGAACAAAGATCATAGGACATACATACAATGAAAGAAGACAGAACTCATATCACAACCAATTAGAATATTTTCCTAAACAGTCCAAAGATTGCTTATGCATTGTATATTTAGTTTAGCTCCATGATTTTACAAAGTCTACCTACTTCGAGGGCAGGCCCCTTCCTCTTCTTCTTCATCCTTGGAATGAAATATATAGAAAATTTACATGCGAGAATTAAAACAACTCAACTTCCCCACAGTCTAAAGATTAAGAAAGGTTACACTAAAGAGTAACTTATCATAATTATTCTCCTACTTTACAGGGAGCGTTATAAAAAGGTCTGACATATCTGAGGCTTTTTCATTGAACGCCATATGTCCAAAATTTTCTAAAACATACTCATTTCAACCTGAGAACTTATTCCATATTGACAATTTCTTCTTTCAGAGTGTTCAAGCAAACTGGTTGATTTTCCCCAACGCTTTTGACCACCTCAGCTCTGACTCTTGTCTTCCACTGCTTGCTCTGCTTCCCCTTTGCTAATTGTTTGTAGTGCCTTTCCACATGTCCATTGATGATTAAATCCCTCATAATAGGATTTAGTCTGACCTATGATTCTGGTCCGGTCGCAAGGTCAGTATGGAATTTGTTTGCTAGTATCTGTGCGATCAACTTATCTTTCTTACTCATCGATGGATTTTCCATGTTAGTTGAAAATCATGTTTCACTGGATGTTGTTTAATTGGCATGGTCCATGTCTTCCAGTTTTGCAGAAAACACGATTTTCGTCTTCCTTAGCTTCACAGAAATTAGGAATTTGATCCAATTTGAGATTAGTCTACTTACGAATGAAGCATTGATTGCCCGAAGCAGAATAACACCATCCATATTTTGAAGAGCGATAATCATCAGTTTTTTAATCATGGACTATTGAAGACAATACTTGTCTGAATTACAGCCTATCACACTTGGTTGTCAGCTTCAAAATGATTAGCCTCCAGATCGTCCTTCTAGCAGCACTTACCCGACGTTGCACAATGTAAAGTACTTGAGAAATGGTACTGATGTGACTGAATAAGTCATTAACTCTTCCCTTTTCGTACTCAATCTGTGGGAATGACACATATCAAATGATTTTTCTACATGTGACATCGGGGGTCAAAGAAAGTGGTTTTAGGTAGACCTCTTTTCTCCCCAATGTGCCTCTGAGGGCACCACACGTACATGGATGAAACCAAAGTATTTTTACCTGGCCCTCCTTCACATAATTAAACTTCGTGCTATTTTGCCGCTTGATATGGGTCTCGGTTGTTGATCTGGGCTGCTTCGAAATCTACGGTCTGTCAGGTCTTTCCTTTCGTGCCTCCACTATATTTGTCCACATGCCGCCATATGTGACCTAGTCCTCCAAATTTCACCATGTCTCTACACTGTTTTAGTCCCCCGCTAAATCTGAAACTCGTATTTCATGTATAATTGTTATGGTGATAACATAGGCTCATATTGGGGATGTTATCCTCCCTGTGAGGTAGAAAAGAATGGTAGACTCGGTGCCTTATTCATTGGGCTGCTTTCAAAACATGTGTGTGTACTATGTTACGTCTTGGAGACTGACCGTTAATTTTAAAACCAAACTTTGCACACTACCCTCAACTAGATGTTGAACAAAAAATATCGCTAGAATCTAATTTACATACTACTAGAAATTTAAAAAGAATGCTTGACCAACAAGATTATTCGCACACTCCTACCTACCCTAACTATTGAAACGAATTGCAAAATCAAGCGAACTCATAATTCCAATGCAGCCAAGACAACATTTTATCCACTGTTTGTTTTCTTTGCACTTTCTTGTACCAAATCTTTTTTGATAATTCATTCAAAACTCCATCCATAAATCCAATTCTCAAAAAATCAAGAACATTTGGACTGCTTACTTCCTCCAATAAAACTGCAAATGGATCTTCTAAAATATGCACAAAACAACTATCATGTTTCACCCCTCCCACCGCACTCTTGTTTTCATGCAATTTAACCTGTTGATTTCCATCAAGAAACTGACAGGTTTGCTGAGAAGTCTGGAAATAATAGTTTCTTGAAACATAAGACAACCATGGCTGAAGAACATTGTCTAGTGTAAAGTGACCCATATTTAATACAGACCTCAATTTGTCACGCCCTTTATCCTTAAGCTTGCAACCCACTATCCTCTGTAGATCTTGATTATAAAAAATTTCCATATAACGTGCCATGGAATCATGAAACACATGGAGGAATGTTTCCTTTTTAGGAGCTAAGACAGAAAACATGCTTCCTTCACAAGTGTTTTCTGCTCTTTCTTCATTTCTTCAATCTTGGGAATATTTTCAGATGGAATGACAGAAATAGGTGTGTCTACTCTTCCATACATATCAACAAAAACATTCATACGTTCTCAAACATATTCAAATATGACAACCATATCATGTGCATCATCCTTTTCATTATATTTCTGTATTTTTTATTGAGAAATGGCAGGAGTTATTATGTTGCTTTCCTGAAACTCTATGTTTTTTTTTTTTTTGTTGCTTGGAGTCTCCAGAGATGTAGTTTCAGAATCCTCATTCATGTCTAGTTCACTTATAAATTGGACCACCACGTCATTTTCAGGGGCAGAAAGGCAACTTTGAAACACTTTGTCTTGCAGTAAATATTGTTGAATATCTATGTTAGTTTCAGGAGAAGGAAAATAACCTTTAACAACAATTTATTGATCATCTTCTTCTTCTTTTTTAATTTGGTGGTTAAGCACAGGTTGCAACTCTGAATTGGAATATCCTTCCAAGTAACCAGCTACATGATCATCCAATGTATGTGAATGTTGTTGGTATTCCTTACTGATAACAATTTCCTTATGTAAAACAGTGCCACTGTGAATGTAGTCAGACTTCCATGTTTATTTTGTTGTATCATGACTTGCTTTCAACCATTCAAAGGAAGAAAAACATAAAGGAAGATAGTTTTCATCTGTAATTCTATTGTTTTCTTCATATTCAACATTATTCCTGGAGGCTTTCTGATTTGAAACATTATAAACATTTTTCTTCAGCAAATTTAAAGAAGCAAAATATAATGGCAAGGTTCTTTCACCTGATTCAAAACCTCCTTCATTTTCTTCACTGTTGTCAATTCCTTTGGATTCCTAAACACACTCATTTTCAGATTTATTTTCGACCAATGGATGTAATTTTGAACTGACAAGATCTTCTACATAACAAGTAACAAGGTCATTAGACATATGAGGAGATTGTTGCAATATCTTGTCAATTTGTTCCAGTGAATCAGTGTGATTTTCCATTAACACACATTCCTTTGCTTCAATTATGACCTTAGGATTTTCTTTCAACAATTTGAATGAAGAAAAGCACAAAGGTAAAGAATTCCCTTCAGCTGATTCAGTACTTTCTTCTTTGTAACTGTGATATGTAGGTTGATTGCTCTCATTACACTACTGAAAAGGAACATTTTATGATAGAGAACATGTAGTTGGTTGATCTAGGGATTCAACATCATAATCACCATCATATTCATCATATATAGGTGAATCAACAATATATGAAATGTCATCTAACAAGAACAAACTTGGAACATCAACCTATTCTTCAACAAACTGATTTGCAAACTTATCTTCTTGATTGTCTACAAATGAATACATAAAACAATCAGCCTCCAGCTTATCATGGGATGGATCAAAAGTTAAATCATCCCCTCCTCTTTCAGAAAGTGGGATATAATTTTTTGCAAAATTATGAGCATTGAAAACTTCAATAGCAACTATGATATCATTGACTCTATGTTCAAGATTCCAATCAACCCTTTCTTATTCATATTCACTTTCATATTCTTGAATATCCAACCCCTCATTTCAGCTATATTCGCATGCTTGGACATTGTGTTGAATCTCCTAGGAATCATTGAACATTTGTTGTAAAGACTCAGGTTTTCTTTCCATCGGGAGAAAAGACAAATCTAGATGAAGAGTGGTAGTATCATGGAGCATGGCAGCGGTTTCAGTGGGTTGAATTTCTTTGGGCAAATTGTAGTAAATACTGGAAAACCTCCTGCTAAATGTAGAAATAGTTTCATTTCTCTGACTTTTTAAGGCATAGAACTATGTCAGTTGTAGATCCAAAGATTTATTCTTGCCCCAAAACTTTAAAAAGATATTTTTCAATTGCTCCCATGAGCTAATTGTCTTTGGCTACAAATGTTTAAACCAGTCTTTGGTATCACCCTTTAAGGATTGTGAGAAGGCTCTCATACAAACATCCTCATGATCAATTTCAAACAAATATATAAAATTCTCAAACCCTTGGATGTGTTTTTCAGCTGAGATGCAATCAGGTTCCCCATCAAACATAGGTAAGCACTCATAGTACTTTGGAGGGAAATCATGGAGGAATTGGGGTAGCTTCAAGGGTATGTATCTATGTTGGGTATTGGGGGACATTGGATCAAGTATAGGAGGTGAAATATCAGCCATGGCTTCATGGGGCTCATCAACTTGGTCATGGTTATCACATGGCCCAGATAGAAATTTTTTATCAAAATCAGTGATACAGTGAGGAAATGCATGTACAAATTTAAGAGGAGGATATAAAATTTCAATATACTCATGATCATCATTAGAATGCAGCAGGTAAAGAAAAAAATTGTTTGGCATTGTTAGCACTCAAAAACGCACCGACATTTTTGAAGGAAAGATGCCTAATCTTGTAGGGAAATTTTCGATAGATTCCCGAGCTCCAAATAAAAATATGATTGCACCATTGGAAATCTTATAATCTGTAGTTAAAAATCGACTATTTGAACGTGCAAAACGGATATTCCATGGTTGAGAAAATTGATTTTTCCCAAAGGCAGTTTTTTCTGAAAATTCTGACTTTCGGTGGTTAATTCACCCAGAAGTCTTCTATGTTAACCACTGAAAGCCTGTTTTAACCAGAATTCTTGAAATTTCGCCCAGA
>SNQJ01S0013594.1:49201-61606 GCA_010110895.2 Picea sitchensis
TTTGAGGCTATCTCCCCAGTGGAGTCGCCAGTTTTTGTTGTAGGAAAATCTCCCTGCGGACAGGTAGATCACCTCTAGAGCTTGACCTTAACCCTAGACAGAAAAGTGCTTATCATGGACACTGACTTCCTTTCAAATCTATCTAAACTAACACATGAGAAGGAAGGATGACAGAGGTACCTTTTAACCGACGTTTGTCCCTGCACGCTCCGAGTTGCGCTCCAATCCTTTTGCTCCTCGCTGAGTTCTGCGGACAAAATAAGATACGACTGCTTCCTGCTCTATTGATGTTAGATTGAAAACAGATCTACCAACTAGTGATAAGTTCATGTGACATTAGACACAAACTAGAAAGAAACAAGCCAAGCATGTCATATTGATGAGAATAAGGACAACAGTACTTACAATTGTAGATGCAAATGTGACAGCTTCGTCAAGTCCCCTTCATCTAACCCTTGCCTAAAAGTTCCACAATCTGGATAACAACAACTTCACTGATCACTGTGACTGCAAGTTTCCTCCAAGATCATAAGTTTCATAGCTTCAGTTCTCTCTTTCCATCATCATAGAGCTTGTTTATATAGGTTGAGAGGAGCTTAACCTCTTGAGTTATGTTTAGAACAAGTTGAGAACCTCCTCCTCATATCAGGGATCTCTTGATGAAACCAAGAATTCGAGCACAACTGCCTCCTAATATCGAAAGATCCTCCCCTTATTCTCCTCAACGGGAAAACTACTGCCTCAGATTAGGCAGCGCTCCCTTAGAAGGGGCATCAGAGCGCTGTAGCGCTCCCTGGTAAGCCTTGGGGAAGCGCCAACGCTCTCAAGATGAGGAGCGCTCCTTCAAAAGGGGTTGGGGAGCGTTATAACGCTCCCTGGAGAATGATAGGGGAGCGCCAGCGCTTCTGGAGCTGAAGTGGGGGAGCGCTCCCCCTCCAAACCTTTGTTTTTGAGCTCTTTTCAGGTGTCAAGATTTGTTTGACTTCAGTAGACTAGTTCTCCTCCTTCAAATCAGTCATATGAGATATTATAAGTGCCTCCTTACTGTTGTAGTCACGACAGCATGTCTGAACATCATTTGCGACACTAGTGACCAACTTGCGACACTTGCGAAAGTTGGAGGGAAGATGCGACACTTACGACAACTGAGAGGGACATGCGACACTTATCCAGCTGAGCAATTTTGATGTGTAACAGAGTTCTCAAGTGTTCTTCTTGTATTCTTCCAAAATATTTTTCTTGTATGATCATGGAGTATTTACAACCATATACATGATTTTCAAATATTTTGTAATGAAGAACAACTTTCATGAATAAAACTTCACAAAGAATTGCTTCAGATTTGATTTCAACTATATATTGTAACTATGAGTCTCAAGTATGATGTATTTGAGATTGACCTATCAAATTCTCTTTTGATATTAATAGTAGTACTCTTTTAAAATTCGTTGAGATGATAAAATTATTCTCTCCTATTTTTTGTGAGGAAGACATGGATGCATTTATATATGATTAAGAAGATTGCATGTCTGATGTTGATCAAAAATAAATTCTGATGATGAAGCCCTCCAATATTTTCTATTTTTATAAGACTTCTTGTTGCATACAAATATCATATCAAGTTATTGAAGAACCATTTTATTTTATAAATTTGAGCAATAAAGATCTAAGGTTTGTTGTCTAAGCATTCTCCTAATCCAAGATATTCAATATGTATCTCTTAGCCAAGGAGGAGTACCACCTCTTTAAAAACGTAGGGGGATTCATATCCTCATGAGGTTGTCGTTTCTGTCCTGACGGATTCAAACATCAACATTTTTGGCGACTCCATTAGGGAGAGATTTATTTTCAAGATATTTGAGACCATGCTTCATATAAGATTGAAGAACCATAAATCTCCATGGCTCAAAGTTTCCAAAAGAAGATTCAAGAAAATTGTTGTTTGTTATAAATGCAAGGGATTTGTAAAAGGATTATTGAAATATGTATCACCTTTTCTATAATTTCAAAAAGACCCGAGAAAAAACAAAGATTTGGGGGAATGCAATTCCTGGAAACTCCATTGGAAAGACTCAAAATAGAAAATTTAATTCATGTCATGATGCTCCTTTAAATTATTCATCAAGCCCATCAATGAATTTAGAAGACTCGACTAAAGGGATAAATACCCAAAGAAGGAGGCGATTTCATAAAACCTCTTTAAATATACCAGAAGTAAATTTTTGGATGCCTGATATTTCTATTGAAATTTTTCCTACGGTCTTTGGGGATGATTTAGAAGATGCAGAGCAATAATTGTTTAATTTTAAAAGTACATGTAATGATTTCAACCTCACTGAAGACAATGTTACATATAGATTATTCTTACAAACTCTGCGAGGGAATGCTCTTGAATGGCATAACTCATTAATACCTAACTCCATTACTAGATGGGATGTGTTAGAAGATTCATTTGCAGAAAAGTTCATCCCAAAAGTTCATTCATATGTTTTTGTTGATGCTTTAAATGTTGTTGCCCACCCACCCTCTGCCATATGGAAGAAAGATAATGAAGTGACCAACTTTGAAGAATAATCTAATGAAATATTGGATGAAATTTCTAAGTCAATTCATGTTGCTAAAGATGAAGATGAAAATTCCAAATTACAAGAAGAAAATTTCAGCCTCCTATATACTCCATATGAAGATATTTCAAGCAACAAATTTGAGAAACAAATCAAGGATCCTCCACCAAATAGATAAGAATATTTCATCCTTGCAACAAAAGATGAAAATTTGCAAAAACACATGCAGTAAGAAGAATTGGTGAAAGAATTGAATCTTGAGAAGAATGATGAGCAAGATTGCTTTTACAAGAAAGGAGAGTCTTTTCAGGATATTATTGGTGAATCAAGAACTTGGAAGTAGTTGGAGATAAGGAAAAAGATGAATGTATTATTGCATTGAAAACTAATCAAATAATCAAAGAAAATTGTATTCTAGAGCAGCCAAGAATCATTTTCAATGAATTATGGTTCCAGAGAATTGTTGGCCAAACAACGCAATCAAATTTTCATCACACTAGGTTCAAATTTTCTCCAGTACATATTGTGAGTAACCTTGACTCAATGGTACAAGTTTCAGTATGTTCCATAGTGATGGAGTTCATTCCAAAAATTATATCAATGTTCGAATGAATCCATTGGAAATATTCCTACACCTAAGGCGCCCCTTTCTTTCAAGTAAGTTAGGGTAGGTATATCATGTATGTACATATTTTATTTCTCTAGTTCAAGTTTTGCACAATAAGGCAATATTCATATTGAAATTTGAAGATAACTCCATGAAAGAGGAAGAATCGCAGGAATCTATTTTGAAGATGACTCCATATCCCAATGGAGAAGGTATTTGGTATTGAGATTTTGGTGTTCTCAACAACCTATAGGGGGTCACTGTCCTGCAGTTGGAGCCAGTTGTTAAGAAAACATTGGTCAGCTATATTTTGCCACTCTTGGATTAATAAAAAAAATGATATCAGAAGATGAAAAATTTTGAACTATTATAAGTTCATTTTATATCTTTTGTTTTCAGCGTTGCCATGTATTTTGCAGAATCAAAATCCGAGTCTCTATGACCAAGATATGCATAGTTTTGTCCATAAGTCCAATGGAGATATTACAAGAAGAAATGTGAAGAATTTTGCTAAGTGTCATTTTCCCCTCTTCCCTCCTCTGCTTTCCATACTTAACAATTTTCTCTCTTATACTCAACCCTCTTACTATATTTTCCACACTTAGCCATTTTTCCTTATTCCCCTTCCATACTTAGCTATTTCCACGTTCACGTTCATTTTCCCTTTTTCTTTATTTTCCCATTTCTTTTTATTTTTCCTTTCCATTTTCATTATCTCATTTTCCATTTATTTTTCTTATTTCCCTTTTCCCTTTTTCCTTTCCTAGTTTCATGTCGGACTCATATTTGATGTTCACTACCCTCATAATGCACCTTTGACTTCCACCACCCTCATAATGCACCTGCACTTGGAATTTTCAGAACTCCTTTTACTACCCTCTAATGTGTAAATCTTCCAACACTTAGTCAATTTCGGACTTTTGGACTTGCGAACTTTCAGACTCGTGGACTCATGTTTGATGTTCACATTATATACTTTGTAACTCCGCTAATGTATGTCTTCCAATTCTCCACACTTAAATTTTTTCACAACTTTTTACCATTAATTACCGCCCTACCTACCCATCTATTCTCCATATTATTTTAATAATATCTCTCTTATCCTAAGTTCCATGGGAATATCTCCAAGTGACACACGAAAAACTGATGGGAACAAAGAATTGGTGACACATGACATCAAGTAAAATCATGACACATGGCAATAAATTAGGTGGTGACATGTGGTCGATCTGATATCCTATCACATAGGGACACATGGAAATGATGTGGATGTTGACTCATGTTGACTGGGTGATTATGAGGATGCCACTAGGTGTTGACTAGGCATGAGGTGGACTATGATTGGGCAGTCAAAATTTTAATTATCCATTCATTTTCTAAGGGGTCGAACTACAAGTCTCCATAGTCTTCCTTTGATTATTACTAAGTGTAGATTACATTTTTCAATATATACACTAAATAATATTAGAATCCCATGGATGTGGGATAAAAATTATAAAGAAAAATCAAAATTTAACCAAGGAGGTCAAAATTCAATTTAAGGGCCCACATTTGCCCACCAAACTTGATTGACGGTGACTGAGTCACGATCTTGCAAAGGCTATATCTTGAGTTCCCGACCTCCATTTGTAGCAAAATTTATACGGTTGGAAATTTATTTCAATGAAGAATATGATGGGAAAGGCATTTGAAATTGCCAAAATTTTCTTAAAAAATAAAATATCAGTCAGTAACATTTTTATGCTTTGCTGATAAATTTGTTCAATACCTCGACTTCACAAGGTCATATCTTGAGATCCGGGAGTCGGATTTGAACAAAAAATATATAGTTGGAAAGATAAGAAGATGGATATCACATATAAATTGGTTTCAATATCTGAAAGTTTTATTATCCTATGCATTAAATTGAATTACATTCATCTTCTAAAAAGGGCAATTAATGAAATTTTGAAAATAAGTTTAATTAATTTTTTATTTATTTAAAATAGAAAGGGACCCATTTTAAAAATATGGATATTAATGATGCAAGTTAATTAATAATGAAATAATGAGGCATTAATTAAATATGATACTTAAAGAAGAAAATTGTACGAGAAATTCAAGAAGAAAAAACCCTAACTACTCAAGTAGTTAGAAGAACTGGCTTTAAAAGAGAAGAAAGACATCATCAAGAGGAAGAATCAGAATTGTCAGAGGGATAGGGCAGAAAATCATAGGAAGAATAAAGTAAAAACATGAATATATAGCCAAAATTCTGATCAACGAAGAAAAATCTCCATCTTCTCCACTCTTTCTCTTCTTCTACACCATTTTTCATAAGTTTATGCTTGAATCTTTGAGTTGGGAACAAGGTTGAGTCCTTGAGTGTTCTTCTTGTATTCTTCCAAAATATTTTTCTTGTATGATCATGGAGTATTTACAGACACATACATGATTATCAAAGATTTTGTAATGAAGAGCATATTTCATGAATAAAACTCCATAAAGAATTCCTTCATGGTTGATTTCGACTGTATCTTGTAACTTTGAGTCTTAAGTATGAGTTATTTGAGATTGTATTTTGATATTAATAGTAGTACCATTTTAAAATTATTTGATATGATCAAATTGTTCTCTCCTATTTTTCGTGAGGAAGACATGAATGCATTTATATATGATTAAGAAGATTGTGTGTGTGATTCTGATCACAAATAATTTCTGATGATGGATCCCTACTTCAATATTTTCTATTTTTAGAAGACTTCTTGTTGCATATAAATATCATATCAGGTTATTGAAGAACCATCTTTATTTTATAAATTTGAGCAATAAATATCTCGGGTTTGTTTCCTAAGCATTATCTTAATCCAAGTTATTAAAGATATATCTTTTAGCCAAAGAGGAGTACCAACTATTTAAAAACACAAGGGGATTCCTATCCTCATGAGGTTTCCATTTCGGTCCTAACAGATTCAAACATCAACAATGCATTGCCTTCATCTTGGATTTTTTTTCCAATGTTAAACGAATATTTCTAGAATGGAAACCACTTGTGCGGATAGACTACTCTGTCTGATTTGAAGGGCCCGAGTTGAATTTTGAAGGTCCTCGACATCCCATTCAAGCTGAGAATAGGTCACCTTAGATTTATCTCATCTGAATGCTCCATGAGACAAAAAACAATAGGGTAGCCTTTAACCATTAGAGCAAGGATATTGGGGGCGTAAAAAATGTTGCGATAACTAGAGGATGTCGAAGAAGCATCACCAAAACAATTGTACATGAGGTTGGCCCAAATAAAGCCTACTACACACAGAGAATTAGAGCCATAACGACCAGTCCCGTATCACCCTGAGCCCATTCAAAACCATGGTTGCAACTTCAGAAAGATGGATCCATCATAGGTAGGATAATCTCACACCGAGCCAAGAGCAAGCGTTGGAACTGCATATACACAAAATCTAGATGAGGGAAGTTATATTGAGTTGATGGAGGTCGCGATGAATGCATGAAGTCATCAAGGAAATAGGATACCACATGGAAAATCCATGAGCAAATTAATGATTGGAGGGGGAGATTAGGGGATGATCTTATAAACATAAAAACCATTAATAAATAAATCCCCCATTTTTCCTTTTATTGCTTGATTAGCCTGTTGGTCGGTTAATGAGTTTTTTCTGTCAAAAGATATGCATAAGTTCAACTTGTGGAATGGCCTGAAAATCCATTCGAATTTGTTGTAGTATGGAGCAAAAACAAGAATCACGTGGAAGTGAACCCAGTTTGAGATGTCTTATGGTGTTTTTGGAATATCCTAGGATAATGAACTTATGAATATTGCAGAGTCTAGCTAAAGAGATCTCGTGTACTAAGGCGTAATCTTATGTTTGATTATTTGTAGCCTGACCAAGGCTCCAAGAATAGGTTATCTATAAGGTTCCTCTAGGGTCAAAGAGAACCCCACTCACTCATGCCACCTCATAATTTTTATAGTTTATTAATATTGTAGTATGTTTTTTGGATTTAATTATGTTATACTTTATAAAAGGTTTTAATATTTTGAGTGGACATTCCATCGATTATGAAAATTTTAAATGAAAATTTGAGCAGTAAATAAGAATGAAATATCATTGAGAATAAATAAAATAAAAAAGAAAAGAAAAAAATAGTTTTTGAAATTAAAATTAAAAAAAATGATTAAAATAATAATAAGATGGTGGAAAGAGGAATTTGATCAAATTAATGGAGGGAATTAGTTAAATTAATAAATGAAATTTTAGACAATGATTTGAATACTAAAGTCTATAGAGGTGTACATACCCTACCCCCCTCTATATTTAAACTTGTGACCTTCGAGGAGGAAACACGTGTTCTTAACCATTAATCCCACTCAAATTGTTGCTATCAAATAACGAAGGAAAATAATAAATAATAAAATAAGATATATTTTCAAATTATATTTATAATTAATTACGAATGGAAAGATGTTACTTTTGAGATTTTTTATACGTATTAGAATATGATAACATGAGAAAATTCTCCCTCTCTCTTTCTCTTAAACTATAACTAGTAGATTTTATATATTAATAAAAAATACCGCAATTGAGCTTCAAGAGGAATTACATCCATATTTGTTTCATAATTTTCATATAAAAAAAATTCATATTGTCTAAAAACCTATAATAGAGCCTAACTACATCCATTAGCAAAAATTTCTAGTACTGAGTGATATAGATTCTACAAAATAAACCTAAAATTCCAATGACTTTATGAAACACATAACTTAGCAAAGTAGCATGTCGACTAGTTGCTTCTTCCATTGCTGCATTGACTAGGATCGAGTCAGGCTTTACAATTTCCATGTATTTACTGAGTTGATGCACCAACTCTTTTTCCTTTAGCTTTCTACAATTCGAATTTACTAACTACACCTGATTTGAGGCCCCAGTTTGATCTCCCTTGCTAAATTAATAGCTATGTTCCAAAGCATATTGCACCCTGCATTCAAAACAACTATATGATGTTTTCGTTGGACAAGTGTGCCCATGATTGTTACTACTTGCATGATAAATTGTTTTTAATTTTCATGCATTTTTGTTGTGGATATAAAAATTGAAGTTTTGTTAGCTTAGCTTGAATGCATTCTTCATGGTTTCTTAACACACACATGATATCCTACAACTCCCAATAATCCATCATGAATTTGAGATAGTAAAGACTCCAAACTACCTGTAGGTTCTTTGTGCTTCCCTCTACCCAGAGGCTAATATTCACCTACAAACTCCTAGGTACCCAATGAGGATTCAAATTGGGCTAAAATACGCCTAACAAGGGAGACTTGATCAAATTCATAGAGTATTCAAACATAAAGAGAAAACCTCTACCAAAAGAAGGAATGAGGATGAAAACAAAGTTCCTAAAACTTGAAACTCTCTTTGATATCAACACCTTCTAGCCCTAGGAATCCCAAAGATGGTTGTTTCCATTCACTATACAAGCAATGCTTCTTCCACACAACATAACACTTTCCCATTTCATAGAGAATTTAGAGGAATAAAATGAGAGTCCCCTAAAATGAAAAATGAAATACCAATACCTCTCCCAGAACATGAATCAAACATAGAAAAATTAAGCTCCCATAGTCTGGAAGAAGACAAAGGAGGGGATCACTGATATTCCTTAACAATATCACAAATAGACATACCACCCCAAATGAACAAATGTAACTAAATAGATTGTCATGCAAGCCTAATAACTAGGGCCTCCATAGTCAATTACCATGCTAAGAAGCCATAATCCCACCTTGATAAGAGAAGAGTCCTTTTGTGGATTCAAATTCATGCAGATCTGAGACCCTGGGCATGTGAAGAGGTGGCTCAAGTCGTTTCTCATAACTCCCCTTGCTATATGAATAATTAGCTAAGCTATGAGCCATGTGACACCTTAATTTCCCGCTACATGTCTTGATTCTCATATTAAATTAATTGTGGAATGGATTGGTTAAATACGTTTCCATTGATATTGATGAACCCCTATTTTGTAAGGGTGGTTTGATTAGCATATACGTCCATTACTTGATTATTCTCCAAAAGAACTTGAAAAAACTTGATGCTAGTAAATTTAAGGGATTCTTGTTTTTCTCATTCTCACACTAAGGCTAGAACATTATCAACTAAGGTTGCACTCATAATCATTTAGCCAATGATAGTATTAGAATTTCCCACCACTATCAATCATTGAATACTAGACTCATTGGCTAACCTCAGGCCTTGCAGTAAAGAATAAGCTTCTACTATATTGTTGGAAGAAATACCAAGACCCCAAGAAAATGACGATTCAATTATTTCTCTACGACTCATAATGACCCCTCTCGCACCTACCACCCCAAGATTCCATTTTTAGGCTCCTTCAAAAAATAAAGTATAAGAATGTTGATAATCCCACCACTTACAAAAATCATAGGTGCTCAACCGAAGTTGCCAATTTGCTATGTGTTATCACCATAACAATTATACATGAAATACAAGTTTCAGATTTAGCAGGGGACTAAGGTGGTGTAGAGACATGGCGCGATTTGGAGGACCAGGTCGCATATGGCGGCATGTGGACAAATATAGCGAAGGCACGAAAGGATCAACGGATGAGACCCATATCGGGCGACAAAATAACATGAAGTTTAATTATGTGAAGGTGGGCCGGGGAAAACTATCGCGGTTTGATTCGTGGGTGAGTGGCCCCCTCAGAGGCACATCGGGGCGGAAAGTGGTCTACCTAAAACCACTTTCTCCAACCCCCGATGTCATGTGTAGAAAAATCATTCGATATGTGTCATTCCCACAGATTGCATACGAAAAGGGAAGATTTAACAATTTATTCAATCACATCAGTACCATTGCTCAGGTAATTTACGTTGTGCAGCGTCAGGTAAGTGCCGCCAGAAGGACGATCCAGAGGCTAATCATTTTGAAGCTGACAATCGAGTGTGATAGGTTGTAATTCAGACAAGTACTGTCATCAACAATCTATGATTAAAAACTCGATGACTATCTCTCTTCAAAATATGGATGGCGTTATTTTGCTTTGGGCAATCAACGCTTCATTCATAAGTAGAGTAATCTCAAATTGGATCAACTTCCTAATTTATGTGAAACTAAGGAAGATGAAAATCGTGTTTTTTGCAAAACCGGGAGACATGGACCAAGCCAATCAAACAAAATCTAGTGAAACAAGATTTTCAACTAACATGGAAAGTCCATCGAGAAAGAGAAGTCGATCGCATGGATACTAGCAACCAAATTCCATATTGACCCTGCAACATAACCAAAATTAGAGGTCAGACTAAATCTTATTATGAGGGATTTAATCATCAACGAACACGTGGACATGCGGTACAAATGAGAAACAAAGGGGAAGCAGAGCAAGCAATGGGAGACAGGAGTCAGAGCTGAGGTGGTCGAAAGCGTTGGGGAAAATCAACCGATCTCGTTGAACACTCTGAAAGAAGAAATTGCCAAAATGGAATAATTTCTCAGGTTGAAATGAGTACGTTTCAAAATTTTTTGGACATATGGCGTTCAATGATAAAGCCTTAGATATGTCAGATCTGTTTATAATGCTCCCTGTAAAGTAGGAGAATAGCTGTGATGTGTTACTCTTTTGTGTAATCGATCTCTATCTTTAGACTGTGGGGAAGTTGAGTCGTTTTGAATCCCACATGTAAATTTTCTATATATGTCATTCCAAGGATGAAGAAGAAGAGGAGGGGGCCTACCCTCGAAGAAGGTAGAATTTGTAAAATCATGGAGGTATAAGCAATCTTTGGACTGTTTATGAAAACATTATAATTGGCTGTGATATGAGTTATGTCTTCTTTCATTGTATGTATTTCCTGTTATCTTTGTTCCATTTACATTTTCCTCTGTTTAAGTTGGAAAGTTAAAAGCCCAGAATTCATCTTATGATGCTCTTGGTTCAACAATCTAAACTGTGTGTATTTCTTCCTAACTAATTCAAAATTCATGTTAAGTATGCTCTGATGCAGTTATGTGTTTTCCTTTTTCCTCTTTTTCCATGCAATTTCAATATTAAACTCAGACTCATTGCCTCATTTATCCTTTTCCTCTTGACAGTTCAAATGATTTGTCACTGCTTTATTCATTTCTGAATCCATAGCCCAAATGTCACCCCCATTTCTTCAGCAACCTTATAATACCCTCCAAAACAAACCAAATCTAGCCAATGATTTCCAAAAAAAATCAAGTGACACGAGAGAGCCCTCTCTGAGTTGAGTAGGCTAGTGATTCAACTCTAAAGTAGGTTGAAATAGTTACCTCTGTCGTTTGTCTATTCAGCGAGATAAAATTTACAGAGTGCTAACACTTTGGCGTCGTTGCCGGGGAGGAAATTGAAAAATCTTCCCTGGGAAAGAACGACATGTTTGATTTCTAAGGTCTGAGAGCAACATACACTTAGGCACATATTGTCTGTATTCCTGCTCTGGCAACTCCACACATCAAGAATCAGTTTGAAGGTGATTCCACTGGTAGAATAATCCATAAATTCAAATCTTCAATGGCGACTCCACTCTCAATGCATAATCTAGCTTCCAAAACATTATTGGCGACTGCACTCAAGATTCAAATGTAATTCAGAGACTCCACTGGAAAATGAGATCCCTTGACAGAGGTATGAAAATACATTATGGAAGAAAACAAGTACTTAAAATTGTATTTTTTCCAAGGAATTTTATTGTTTGTTATAAGTTGCCTCTGGTCCTTCCTTGAACATGCCTGTTATCACTCCAAGAAACTCTCCTAGGCTGTAAGTCGGAGATGCCTGGTAACTAACTCTTTTTTGGGAAATGTTTTCTTAATAATGATGTGTTTTTATGGATCAAGATGAATATCTAAGGACTGGAATGTGTTTTCAAGACTGTCTAGGAATATAAAATCTCACAAGGCTTTCTAGTAATGCAGTCAGACAAAGTTTGATTGAATGTAGGAGGAAAGAGGCTATTGAACCAGATTATACTTCATACCAACACGTACAATGGATTTAACAACCAAAGAAATAACTTATTATCATCAACTAAATCAATCAGAAAATGAGATGACAGTCACATGCATACTGAATGAGCATCAACAAAGAACCTCACTCATAAGATATCAGAGATAAGAAGAGAAGATCTGACAAACACCACTGAGAGAAGCTTGTGATTTTCTGTATAAAAAGAATAAGTCTGTGATTACAGTAACA
>SNQJ01S0013594.1:68425-87819 GCA_010110895.2 Picea sitchensis
AATTGTCCATAAGCCTTTGAAATACCTCTTTTTCCATGCTTTGTCAAAAAATAACTGTTGAACTGGATCTGATAATTCATTTGGCATGCATTGGAAAAGGTTCCGAATCTTTTCATATCAAAAATCCCTGACCTGTGCAAAAAATCATTCAAATTTCAGACACACAGACTTTCGGTGGTTGACTGGAACAGTTCCTGGGCGAGTTATCCACCGAAAGTCAGAATTTTCAGAAAAAAGTGCCTTTGGGAAAAATCAATTTTCTCAACCGTGGAATGCCCGTTTCGCACGTTCCAATAGTCGATCGACATTTACAGATCATAAGATTTCCAATGGTGCAATCAGATTTGGATTTGGAGCTAGGGAAGCTAGTCAAATCTTCCTTACAAGATTAGGCATCATTCTTTCAAAAATGCCAGTGCGTTTTTTGAGTGCTAACAGTATGAACATGAGGATTCCCTGCATGAGGAAATATTCCACGGCACGAGTTCCTTAGAGAAAGTCCTAGGTTAAATTCAAGCCTTTCCACCTGGAGACATGGCCAAATTTTTGAAATTTCGGGAACACTGACAGAGTTGTCTCCCCTATATTTTACAGGGTGAAGCCCCAAAGCTTCGAGTTACAAAGAAGACATGAGCCAAAAGTGCAAAGGACTCAAATCCTAGTGGGGAGAAGGACCAAGGGTAAACCAGGGAGGCTGGAACCTCAAATATGGGAGCCGAAGTCCCCCAGAAGCAGGAAGGAAACCCCGAAAAGAGTGCGCCAAACGAATCGGCTACAGAAGTCACCCCGAAAAAAACATCCAAGCAAATCGGCAGTCCGATTGCTATTGTCACACCCTTGCAGTTCACAAAGGGGAATCCTGATGAGGGATGGATTTTCAATGAAGAACTAACACCTATTTCTGTAGAGGAGCTTCCTCCCAACGATTTTTTCTTTGACAAGAAAAGAAAGGCTGTGGTAAAGCAAGGATTTTATCAAAAGAGGGCGCAGTAGCTAAAAAATTTAAAATCATGACAGATGGGAAGGCCACAAAAGAGGAAAAATTTGTAGAGGAGATAGTCAGGACCCTAGGGGATTATGCTACATCCAATCAGTACTCAGTTGGGACTTTGACGACCCAGTTGAAACAAAAGAACCTCCTGATTAGTAAATTGGAAGCTAAGGTAGCTACTGCCGAAGCGAATGTCAGGGACGAGGTGAGTAGGAGCCTTGAGGAAGCCCGAACAACCGACTTGCATGAAATTGAAAGGCTCAGGTCCGACCTCGAGCAGGTGCGCCAGTCGGCGCAAACTAGCCAAACATAGGTAAGCCATCAGGGGCAACAGATTATAGAGTTGTAGTCGAAATTGGAGGTGGCCGAGAAACGGGTTGTAGACATAGAAATGTTCAGATCGCAGTCCGCCGAAATCTGACATAAGGTACTTACAACTCAACAAAACTTGTTGGAAAAGGTGAAAACCATTCAAAACCATTTTCGAAAGATACAACATATATTAGAGAACATTTCTTCGAGAGAAAGAGAACCGGGGTAGCACGGGTTGCTTTCCAAGATGCTGTTATAGATATAGCGAGGATAGAGACGATCAACACCTCAAAATTATCCATCGCGGAACAAACCAGAGGTAATATCTTGCTCAAGGTCTGGTAGCAGAACATATCGGAAAGCAGGGGGAGAGCTAACGAAGTAAAGAATTTCCGTGAGGAAACGTTCTCTTTAATAAGTAAAGGTTTGCTAGACCTTGATAAGGAGAGCAGTGCTAGGACACAGGGCAAAATCAATATAGCTAAACATCTGTTGGATATCAAAGAAAACATGGAGGAGCAACAAGTGGAGATATCCCAGATCAGCTAGGTTGATATGACCCAAATGGACAAGTGGCTTGTACAACCAAATTTACAATTATGCTCCATCATCGCAGAGGATCGACAAGTGGGAAAGAGTTTACCACAACTGGTGAAGAATTGTTACACTCTTGAAGCGAGTGACCAGGCAGAGCCTTCCAGGTTGATAGCTCAGTTGGTGGAGAGGTGCATCACTTGCACCAAGCAGGAAAAAGGGCAGGCTTCTGGTGTTAAATAATGACAGATGTATGTCTGTTCTATTTTTAGAACCCAAAGAGTAAAGAAAGGAAGGTGCTTTGCCCACAGGAAGGAGGACAAAGACAAAGAAGTGAAATGCATAAATTTCCCATTTTGTAACCGAAAACTTTTGGAACGATTGAGATTCTAGCGTTTAGAAGTTTGTATAAATATGCATTTTGAAGTGAGAACAAGGGATGGACCTTTCTTGGTCGATTGTAATAGAAACTTTCTCCCTTTTGAAAATTAATACAAAGCAATCCGAAGATTCCTGATTCCATGAAGACTAAGTTATGAGTTTTGTTTTCTCTGTTATCTTATATTAAGTTTCATTTCACATATATACTTCTGATGAATGCTTAGCTACAATTTAGTGCAACTTCTATTGTGATGACCAACTTTTGGTCGTCTAATCGCTTGCAGTTTTTCCTCTGTATCGACTATCACCAGGTACAAGACCTGTGAACTTTTTAGATCTCTATATTTTATGCTTCATCCGGTTACTTCTTGCCTTTTTCTTCTTCTATTTACAAGGCGAGATTCTCCCTCGATAGGAGCCTCACATTGTCAACTGCTTAATGTTTTCTCACATTTCATACATGTTTCTTTAAATATTTAACTCAGTTACGGGAGAAGGCCTTTGGTTTGTGTTCTATGTTTAACACCAGATTTTGAAAGTTCTCTTTTATACGGTTAAAGAAAAAGTTGAAGTGGAATTTTAAACCTCGAACTTTCTTTTCATTTTCTGTTCATCCATGATTGTGCCCTTTGTAGGACATCCCAACATCGAACCCCGCCTATCGGATCAAACCAGCATCGCGTTGAACCTATTTGACACCATACTTAAAACCACCATCACCCGGGGCGAGCTCAAACGTTCATGGGCTGCAATTGAACGGGATATAAGCATCCAAGAACGTTTGGAAGCGAGACAGAGACAACTTAGAAATCAGCCTTAGCTTCCCTTTTCCCAAAGGTTGTTTTTCCCTTTCTTATCTTTTACTCACTTTTGGATGCCTAGACCCTGTACTTTTTATCCTTAAGTACAGACTCTAGAACAACATATTTCTGGTTCCGCTGCCAGGGACGAAGTTATGAAACCTTTTCCCTGAGAGAACGACATTTTTTGCAAGTTTCTACCCTTTGATGGTGAACAAAGGGTGAACACCTTCTAAAGGATTTTTCTTTTATCATTCACTTGGCGAATCCACATTTAAGTAAGCTGGCATTCGGTCGAAGGAACACCAGACAAAACTCGGATGGTAAATAGACCACGCCCGTTTTCGATCCCGGAAAATTACGGAAAATGAAAGGTTCCCTCAAGCCAACCGCTGCGGTCTACCAGCTTAGGCACACACAACCCAAATATAAGATTCCTTTTGAACTTCTAAATTCGCACAAATCCCCCCCTAAAACCCTCAATCCAACTTTAACTCTCCCCGAAATTAAAAATGAAATTCATCCGACAACTTTCGACGTACATAAAGGTGAAAATCCCTCAGTAATTTTAACAACGATCGATATCCCGCTGGCTCTTTAGTTAGATTTCCTGATCTCGCAGAGTCTCTAAGAGTATACCATATACTCAGATTCCATGCCCGTGGGTTCCCCTGATTACATCTCTTGAAAATCTGAGGAACCAATCCCTCGCATCCCTTTTCCCCCTTCTTCAGTTTTCTCGTCTCTCGAAAAAGCTAAAGATTCACTTTTAGTGTTCCAGAACCCTTTGTATAACACACCGTTTTCCTATCCAATAGTATCGATGGCGGCTGCCGGAGGGGGAGGTGGAGGGGTTTTGGGAGGAGGAGGGGTTTTGGGAGGAGGAGGTGGAGGGGCTCCAGGAGGAGGAGGGGGGGGCCAAGGGCCACCCCCACCTCCTAGAGTTTTCACTAAAGTAGTTGCCAGATATGCACCTCTGGTCCTGCCTATCCCTCTTCATGACCTTCCTGAAAACTACATGAAAAACTTACCTAGATTTACAGGGGAAGGGGACCTGACCGCGACAAAACATATAAATTTCTTTGATCAGTTCGCAGATATCCTAGGTCTCGAACACGAAGACGTATATTCGATGTTATTAGTTCAGACTTTTGAAGGACAGGTACGAGCCTGGTTTCAAAGTCTACCTACTGGTTTGATATTATCCTATGATGCCCTAGAAGACACTTTTCTTAGACAATGGGGCGAAAGAAAAGACCATCTGTACTATTTGACCGAGTTCAGGTCTTTAAAGAAAAAAAATTCGGAAACTGCTATGGAATTCATTCAAAGGTTTAACAAGTTATATAATAAGATCCCAATCGAAGTTAAACCATCCCAACCGGCAGCCAAGGTAACCTTTTTGGGAGCCTTCGAACCGGATTTCGCACTTCTGTTGAGAGAAAGGAGAGGGGCTACCCTGACCCGAATGCAAGATGGTGCTGTAGAGATCGAATCTAACATAATGGCTTCTGACAAATTAAAAACAAAAGTAGAAACGGGAAACCGAGAAATCAAACGTTTTAGGGAACAAGCGGGACCCTCAGGGCCTAGTAGATCCTCATATGATAAAATGGATGATATGGCTAGGATAATTAAAGAGCTATCAGATAAGATTTCTAGAATGGAGCTATATCAATACAAGGAAGATCCTTTCATTAAAAGGGAATTCAGAAGAAACCCCAACCCTCAAAATCAACAAAGACAAATTAAAAATGAAGACCATAAAATTCAAACTCCTTTAAAAAATGAAAATTTTATAGGAGGAAATGACCTGCAAGATTTCGAGGATCTGGAAGAAGACATGACAAATTTGGGTGACGACTGCACATAGCCTTATTTAACTAAAGAAGATTATGAGAAGTCCTTGGACACTCAACAATTGTCAAATAAAGATGACGACATAACCAACACTGATGTTTCTATCTATCAAGAAATGACCGACTCAATAATGGCCGAGGTCCAACATAAGTACAACCTGAGGCCTAAAAACAAACCCGTGTCGAATCCTCAACCCAAGAAAATTCTTCCTAGAGGCGAAATTTACGAGCCTGCCCCAAAGGAGACCAAGATACCTAATAGCAAAATAAAAGAGGTAGATTCACAAAATCCCAAAGTAAAGGAGTCTGAGACCCAAGCAAAGAAAACTAAGACCGCTGAAACATGTATACCGGTAAATAAACTCACGGAAAATCAATCAGCCCAAACAAATAAGTCATAAAAGAAGGAGTCCGAGGTTTCAACCAGAGAAACAGACAAAAGTGGGGGAGGTTTCAGCCTTGAAAATGAGATAAATAAGATCAAAATACCAATCCCTATGGTCAAATTAGCAAAGAATTCTGTGCATCAAAAGTAGATAACCAAAATGATAGGTTTTTCGAATCCATAAAGTCACTCTGGCGTGATAAAATTGGAATATGATAAGCCTAATATCACTTTTGGTCCACATTTCAAGGGTGCCAGAGACACCATCGCTCCCTTCTATATTACCCTAACTGTGCATGATCGACTGCTACATAACTGCATGCTAGATTCTAGAGCCTCACATAATGTAATGCCCAAGTCTATTATGGACAAACTAGGCCTCGAGATCACCAGGCCTTATGGATACCTCTACTTTTTTGATTCAAGGAGAGTTAAGTGCATGGGTATGATAAAATATTTAGTAGTCACTCTTGCACAGGTTTTGGTGAAAAGCGTCTTGATGGATGTAGTTATCGTCGATATACCTCCGAAGTATGGCTTGCTACTATCTAGGTCACGGGGAGCTAAACTTGGGGGGTCTCTTCAACTAGACATGACATATGCCACGATTCTTGTGTTTGGTGGGAAATTTACTCGGCTTAATAGAGAAACGAGGCTAGCATACACAGTGAGCGACCCACAAAATCCTAACAATTATCCTGTTTATGTTGCCGATCAAGATCTAGGAAATTGTATTTTGTCTTTTGATGATGGTGTAAATAGCTGTACAGAAGACAATTACATAAATGAAAATGAATCATGAAAGATAGATGAAAATATGTATAGCACTGGAATTTGGAAAATGTTTTTTGACGGCGCTTTGTCATATGAAGGAGCAAGTGCAGGAGTATTGTTTGTAGCACCTGAAAATGAATTTGTGATTCCTTTCTCTTACAGGCTTCAGTGGGATATAAACTACACCAATAACGTATGTGAGTATGAGGACCTAGTATTAGGGTTGGAAGCTGCTAGGAAGCTGAACATAAAAAAATTGGAAGTATACGGAGATGCAGAGTTGATAGTAAAATAGATAAATCGACAATACTAGGCCAAACACCCAAGATTGAGATCTTACAGGAATTGCTCCTGGGATTTAATAGAAAATTTCTTCTCATCGGTAAATGTTCATTTCATCCCGCACGCTGAAAACATGCAAGCCGATTCATTAGCGAAAGTAGCCTCAATGTTTGCCCCCCCTACAACTTTCAAACTAAGGTACCATATAGAGGTGAGGAACAGACCTTCCATACCAAACAACATCCAACACTGGCAAGTGTTTGAGGATGATGAACAAATCAGGAAGTTCCTTGAAATGGTGGACGACTTCGCCGAAAATCACATTGACCAAGAAAACCAAAACGACCACACATGGATCATGCACGAGGGAGAGGATCCTCAGGGGTTCCAGGAAAAGATCACTAATCATCACATGTTAGTTTTAAAGAAAAATCAGATTCCAAAGGGACTAATCCCTCTGGAGAGACTGTTAGACCAAAATGATATGCCCTTAAAATCGACTTTGCAACCCCAACTTGAAGAGGTTAAAGATTGGGACATAGGGACCGAAGAGGAGCCTAGGATAGTAAAAATATCAAAGTACCTTCCTCCCGAGGTAAAAATCAAGTATAAAGACTTACTCGGGTGGTATAAAGACGTTTTCGCTTGGTTATACGAAGAGCTGAGAACCTATGACACCACTATGATTGAACACAAGATACCTCTAAAACCTAGTGTCAAACCTTTCAGAAAAAAACTCAGACAAATCAATCCTATTTTATTGCCCGTGGTTGAAAGGGAAGTCAAAAGATTCCTGGACGCAAAAATAATCGTGCCGCTGAGGTACTCTGACTGGGTAGCGAACCTGGTCCTGGTTAGAAATAAAAGTGGGGAGATCAGACTGTGTGTTGATTTTAGAAATCTAAATAAGTCCTCCCTCAAAGACAATTACCCTCTACCCAAAATGGATCACATTTTAGAAAAAGTAGTTGGGGAAAATAGGATGTCGATGATCGACGGGTTTTCCGGGTACAATCAAATTGCTGTCAACGAGCACGATAAAGAAAAAACAACCTTCACCACCCCTTGGGGTACATTTATGTATGACAAGCTGCCTTTTGGTTTAATGAATGCAGGTCCTACTTTTCAACGTGCTATGGATATCGCTTTCATCGCCGAAAGGGACAAATTTGTGGTTATCTATCTTGATGATCTGACCATTTTTTCTAAATCTGATGAAGATCATCTGATACATCTCAAGTAGACGTTTGAGAAATGTCGCAGGTTTGGTTTGTCCTTAAACCCCAAAAAGTCTCACTTTGCTATGCAAGAAGGTAAACTCTTGGGCCATATTGTGTCTCGAGATGGAATGAAAATTGATCCTAAAAGAGTTGAAGCTATAGACACAATAATTATCCGTAGGAATGTAAAAAAGATTCAGTCATTCTTAGGAAAAATATTTTTTTTGAGGAGATTTATCCCAAACTTTGTTGAAATCGTGAAATTGATCACAGATATGCTGAAGAAGAACAACGAAGTGAAATGGACAGCAGAAGCCAAAGCATTGTTTGCACACATCAAGAAAGTTATAAGCGAGGCACCTGTACTGGCTAGCCCTGATTATCTAAAGGATTTTCTGATCTTCTCGTTCGCCTTCGAACACACACTTGCCACGATACTCCTCCAAAAAAATGAAGAAGGTTTCGAGCAACCAATATCCTTTTTTAGCAAAAGTCTTAGAGACGCTGAACTCAGATATGATATAATGGAAAAGCAAGGGTACGCTATGGTGAAGGTGTTAAAGGTTTTTAGAACCTACGTGTTACATTCCAAGGTAATTGCATACGTACCCATCAGTTCCGTAAAATACATTTTGGTTCAGTCCGACAGTGATGGGAAAAGGGGACGGTGGCTTGCTAAAATTCAAGAATTTGACCTGGAGATAAAACCGACGAGACTAGTAAAGGGACAAGGTTTGGCTAAGCTCTTAGCCAAATCCAATTTCAGAGCCCTCGGGATTAATGGCCTACAAGGATGTGAAGAGTGCATGGACACGAACGAGCTCGATGAACAATTAACTGCCATCAGAATCAAAGAGAAGGTCGCCTCATCAGATTGGTATAAAGACATAGTGTCCTACCCGCTGACCTTGAAGTGCCCGAGTGACTTATCTCAATCCAAATCCAGGACACTAAAGCTGCATGCAGTGAAGTACTGTATATCCGAAAGCCAATTGTATTGGAAAGACCCACTAGGCTTCCTGTTGGTTTGTTTAGTTGAATCAGAAACAAAGAAGGTCATAAACAAATTTCACGAAGGAGTGTGCGGAGGACATCACACCTCGAGGGAAATGACTTATAAGATCCTGAGARCAGGATATTATTGGCCCAAACTATTCTTAGATGTGAACACCAAAGTCAGAGCCTGTAACCCTTGCCAATTGTTCGTAGGCAAACAAAAACTCCTAGCGCTACCGTTGGTTCCGGTCAAAATGGATGCCTCTTTTCAACAATGGGGACTAGATTTTATATGCGAAATTAACTCTCATTCTAGCACTCAACATAAATGGATCCTCACTGCTACAAATTACTTCACCAAATGGGTGGAGGCTATTCACACTAGAAAGGCAACGAATTCGATGTTAATGGATTTCCTAGAAGAGAATATTTTGTCTAGATTCGACTGCCCCCGATAGATAGTCACAGATAACGCCCAGGCTTTTAAATCTATGGCTATGGTCAGCTTTTGCCAAAAGTACAATATCGTGCTCGGTCATTCCATGAAATATTATCCCGAAGGAAATGGGCTAGCCGAGTCTTCAAACAAGAGTCTAATCTCTATAATTAAGAAAGTGTTGAGCGAAAACAAAAAATCTTGGCATGTGCGCTTGAAATACGCTTTGGGGGAAAATCGGGTAGGTGCAAAAAAATCTCTCGGCACTTCTCCTTTCTAAACGGTATACGGGACCGACGTAGTATTACCTATAAATCTAGCGCTTCCCGTAATGAAACTTTGGCAATATGAGAAAGAATAACCAAATCATGTCACAAGAAGAATAAACCAGTTGATTGAGGTCCAATAACACAGGGCCGAAGTGGACAAAAGGCTGCAGAAATACCAGGACAACATGAAACCTTTATTCGATCGTAAGGCTAAGTATAGAGAATTTCTCCCCGGTGATTTGTTTTGAAGTGGGATGCTAGGAAGGAAGACTCAACAAAACATGGTAAATTTGATCATATCTGGTACGGACCTTTCAAAGTCACAGCTCCTGAAGGGAAAAATTCGTTTCTATTAGAGAATCTAGACGGTAAAATCCTCAACGCCCCTGTCAATGGGCGTTATTTAAAGCACTATATGTAATAAATGGTTTCTAAAATTTCCATTGTATATACCGGTTTGTGTTTTCCTTTGTTATTTTAGAATTTGTCTTTGGTAAGTCTACTTTCATCACAAATAAAATAGGTCAGAGTTTTTCTAGAAGTAGGGGTATGAAATTTTCAACGCATATAATTCTTTTATAGCCCTAATACTCTTCGTGTTGTTCCCTTGCAAGATCTCGGCTTGCAGCCCAAATGAGAGAAAAGAATAAAGAGACAGTCATAAACCGGAGAATCAATTCGCTGAAAACAGGTGATAGAATATATATATATATATATATATTTTCCCGTTATTTTAGAAGAGAACGAAATGGTAAGGCAAAGGTACGAGTTCCATAGATGTCTTTTTTTCAAACGAGTATCGCTAAAGTGCCATGATAATCTCATAAGCATGTTGTTTTTTCTTGATATGTCATTAAAAGAACTACTTCTTACTCTGGGTCCTAAAAGTTTCACCCGGATAAAGATAAGAATAAATTAAATTAAGCAGAGGGAGTAAAGCATCTCTGAGAAAGGGTTCCAAAAGTCGGGTGTAATCCATGACCCTTTTTTTTTTTCGAAGTCCAAGCCTTTCTCCGTCGCCCTCTTTTTTTTGTTGGATTTACCTTCTTAAAAAGCCAAGCACCTTTTTGGGTTTCCTACAGGGGAAGAAGAGGTTACGTTTCAGCTTTGGAAGCTAGAAAACAGGCCTTGGAAAGTAAGCCAGTCCTCATAAACTCCTCAGTCTCCTACTAAACAAAGTTATGCGTAGGTTGATCCTGACTCTTCTATGTTTTTTAACAGTCTTCGAAGGATTGAGGCTTGCTCAAAGGAAGGCCCCTGGAAGTAATTTTTCCCTTTTTCCCTGCGGGCTAAGGTGTTTTGAAAGTTAAGAGAAGGTTGGTCCCGAGTAATCAAAGCAAGTTGACAAACCTCCACTGCGAATATTACACAGATATCATCCCTGGTATGCCTTATACAAGCTGATTGCCCCCACTTCGTGTTTTAAGAAAGTAAAATATAAGACAGATGGTGAAAGGAAATTCATATTCAATTGCCCCCATCTAGTCCAAGAAGACGATGAAAGGAAATTCATAAATGATTGCCCTCGTCTCAGCATTTAAATGCATAATTATGATTCAAAGTGGTGAAAGGAAATTCAGTAAAAAGGGCCAAATAACTTCACCGGGGTACTAAACAGGCTCGCTAGCAGTGAAGCAATATCTGAGATATCTGTAAGGCTGTCATACGTAATTTTCACTTTACTCTGGTAACCAACCTTCTTCGAAACGGAATCCGCATACCAAGTTCAGATAGGACCCCCCCCGATTAAAAGCATGAAGTCTACTTCGTTTGATGCAAGCTAAAATCCACAGGATCTGTTGAATTTCCTAGGACTGTTCCGATTATCTTAAAGCAGACTTGAATTCAGTATCGAGAAGGAGAAAGTCATCGAAAGGGATGCAACTGAGTTTAGAACGCAATTAAATGTTGAAAATCTTTTTAGAGGTAAAGACAAAATCTATTTTTCCCTTTGTATCCCCTTCCTAAAACAAGTTTCGCAGAAAGAAACCAATGACTCCATTTACCCAATGCAGGCATGTGGTCTACTGTTCTTCCCGTCTCGCAGGAAGACGTGATCCCTAGTTGGATCCGCCTTTTACAAGTTGTTGAAATGTGATTCTTGAAATCAAAATTTTACCCCGACATGCGAAGTGGCGATAGCCACTATAGTCCTAAGTCACCGTGAGTTTATCACTTGTATTACCTCGCACTATCATGCTTCGGGAGTTACAAGTTTCAAGGTTTCAAAACTTCGATATGCGAAGTCGCGAAACAGTTTTAAAATTTTACCCAGGTTAGTGTCAGGGGTAAATCATTTTAAACCCTAGTTAAGTACCGTCGAGGTTTCGCGACTTGACGATCACTCTCCCAAAAAACTATACCTTCGTAGCCCCGAGTTGCGAAGTCACGATTTTTATTAATTAAGCATGGGTTAATTAAGAGCTTAAGTTAGATCACGTTTTTAAACTAAATCGCATCATCACGATTTCGGGTTTCGGGGGCTCAAAGGGTAGGAGTGAATTCTCCCGATATGGCAAACGCCAAAAAAGGGGGATTAAAGACTAAAAGAGGCTTAATTAAAGGAACTAAGTAGGATTAATAGATGCATCAATGAAAACTTTAATACGAACCGTCTGCGGAGTAATTTTAAATGTTTTTTATGCTGATTCGTGCTATGACTTGTCAAACCATTATGGCATTTATTTGGACTACGGTGAGATGACAGATAGTAGGATCTCGCTTTTACTGCTAAATCTCTCTTTAAGCGATTTGACCGTTTGGTTCGCAAGGACACCAGGGTTTTAAATGACTAAGATAAGGGGTTTGTTTCATTATTTCAATTTCATTTCTATTTTGCGTGTAGAGCTCTTTTCATCAGGATAATTTCTGTTTGTATTTACAATTCTTACTACAGGTGATCTGCATATAGAATTCTCTTTCATGGCTCCACAAAAGGCATTCAAGGTGACTGCCAAAAGTTCAGGTCAGGGCTCCGATGCTGTTTCTGATACTTCACCCCGAAGTATTAATACTGTCAAAACTTGGACATACATCGCCGACATCCTTCAGTCCGAATCGGTGAATTGTTTGGATGATTCCAGTGATAATGAGAAGGATAATTTGGCCACCAGATGAAAAATCGTCATGTAGGTAGAAATGCACAAAATAATGGTAAGGCCACGACTCCTTCCCTATTATGATATGATCAGATGGGTGCTAGACCATATGGATATCCCAACCAAGACAATTATCAGCGTATAGAAGGTGACGGTTAGGACTTTTAGATTGGAACATTTGCAGGCAATGTATCAACTATCACCCACACCAAACTTCGCGCACAATGCCGAATTTATGGAAGGTTTCAAGGAGAAGGAATGCGAGCAATATGGAAGAAACTTGTCCGACCTTATCAGGGATTGGGTTTCGCACCCCGCAAAATTCAGGGTGGATTCTAATGGAATTTATTCAGTCTCCTCCTTAGAGCCACCATTCAGGTACATAACAATGATGGCCTGTAGGTTGTATGGCAGGGAGGACACCACACAATTTTTCCTCCCATGGGTGCCTCTGATTCATATAGTCGCTGAAGGGCTTTCTTTCGACTGGGCAAAATTGTTGTCGGACAGTTTAACCAGTCAAATTACCGAATATCGAGCGCAGAAGGCGAGTGGGAAATTAACTTTGTTTTTTATGTCTGCCTACATCATGGATGCCATTTGTTTCATGATGCCTTTCCCTCTAATGAGCTAGAGATGGAATCCATCTAGTACATAGCCTATCCATGTCTACCACTTGAAACTTTGGGAAGATAAGGCCAAAGAATTTATCTACGAGATCTTCAACTGGGTAATGGTGCCACAACATGTCACCATTTTTGGCCAGCCGCCTCCCAGGATATCAGAAAGTGTCGTGACCAGCCTAAGCAGCGTGGCAGATTGGTATCTAGAGGTAGAATTTTTGTATATCAGGGTTTTCGGCACCTCTGTCCCTCCATATTCCCTCCCGCTATTCCTACCAGATAAGCTATTGTGCTGTGAGATCACCAGAAAGTCTGTGCTCAGTGGAATAAGAAAGGAGCTCAAAGGAGTATCAAAAAAGGTATGGCCGCCCTTCCCTATTCGTATCGATGCATATTCCTTGTTAGATTTCGGCCACGCCAAAGCCGAGGCTGCGACTCTGGAAGAAATGAAGCTGGTAGACATTGAGTTTAAGAAGCATGACCCTAGTAGAATTGTGAGAAATCACCTGGCAGGTTGCGGCCTGAAGAGGTATGAACATGAGGATTCCCTGCATGATGGAATATTCTGGGGTGCGAGGTCCTTCGCGGAAGTCCTAAGTCGAATTCAAGCCTTGCCACTTGGAGACATTGCCAAATTTTTGAAATTTTAGGAACACCGACAGAGTTGTCTCCCCCAAATTTTACAGGGTGAAGCCGCAGAGCTTCCAGTTACAAAGCAGACAGGAGCCAAAAGTGCAAAGGACTCGAGTCCTAGCGGGGAGAAGGACCAAGGGAAAACCAAGGAGGCTGGAACCTCAGAGCTGGGAGCCGAAGTCCCTTAGAAGCAAGAATGAAACCTCGAAAAGGGTGTGCCAAACGAACAAGATACATAAGTCACCCCAAAACAAACATCCAAGCAAATCGGCAATCCGATTGTTATTGTCACATCCTTGCAGTTCACAAAGGGGAATCCTGACGAGGGATGGATTTTCAATGAAGAACTGATGCCTATTTCTGTAGAGGAGATTCCTCCCAATGAATTTTTATTTGATAAGAAAAGAAAGGCCGTGGTAAGGTAAGGATTTTATCAAAAGAGGGCACAGTAGCTAAAAAATTTAAAATCATGATAGATGGGAAGGCCACGAAAGAGGAAAAATTTGCAGAGGAGATAGCCGGGACGCTAGGGGCTTATGCTACAACCAATCAGTACTCAGTTGGGACTTTGACAGCCCAGTTGAAACGAAAGAACCTCCTGATCGGTAAATTGGAAGCTAAGGTAGCTACTGCCGAAGCGAATGTCAGGGACGAGGTGAGTAGGATCCTTGAGGAAGCCCGAACAACTGACCTGTGTGAAATCGAGAGGCTCTGGTCCAACCTCGAGCAGGTGCGCTAGTCGGCGCAAACTAGCCAAACATAGGTAAGCCATCAAGGGCAACAGATTATAGAGTTGCAGTCGAAATTGGAGGTGGCCGAGAAACAGGTTGTAGACAAAGAAATGTTCAGATCGCAGGGCGCCGAAATTCGACATAAGGTACTTACGACTCAACAAAACTTGCTGGCAAAGGTGAGAACCATTCAAAACCATTTCCGAACGATAGAGCAGATATTAGAGAACATTTATTTGAGAGAAAGACAAGCCGAGGTAGCACAAGTTGCTTTCCAAGATGCTGTTATAGCTACAACGAGGATAGAGATGATCAACACCTCAAAATTATCCATCGCGGAACAAACCAGAGGTAATATCCTGCTCAAGGTCTGGGAGAAAAACATATCAGAAAGCAGGGGGAGAGCTAATGAAGTAAATAATTTCTGTGAGGAAACAGTCTCTTTAATAAGTAAAGGTTTGCTAGACCTTGATAAGGAGAGCAGTGCTGGGACACTGGGCAAAATCAATATAGCTAAACATCTATTGGATATCAAAGAAAACATGGAGGAGCAGCAAGTGGAGATATCCCAGATTAGCCAGGTTGATATGACCCAAATGGACAAGTGGCTAGTACAGCCAAATTTACAATTATTCTCCATCATTGCAGAGGACCGACAAGTGGGAAAGAGTTTACCACAGTTGGCGAAGAATTGTTACATTCTTGAAGCGAGCGACCAGGCAGAGCCTTCTAGGTTGATAGCCTAGCTGGTGGAGAGGTGCATCACTTGCACTGAGTAGGTGAAAGGGCAGGCTTCTGGTGTTAAATAATGACAGATGTCCGTCTGTTCTATTTTTAGAACCCAAAGAGTAAAGAAAGGAAGGTTCTTTGCTCACAGAAAGGAGGACAAAGACAAAGAAGTGAAATGCATAAATTTCCCATTTTGTAATCGAAAACTTCTAGAACGCTTGAGATTCTAGCGTTTAGAAGTTTGTATAAATATGCATTTTGAAGTGAGAACTAGGGCTGTGACTTTCTTGGCCGATTGTAATAGAAAATTTCTCCCTTTTGAAAATTAATACAAAGCAATCCGAAGATTCCTGATTCTGTGAAGACTGAGTTATGAGTTTTGTTTTCTCTGTTATCTTATATTAAGTTTCATTTCACATATATAGTTTTGATGAATGCTTAGCTACAATTTAGTGCAACTTCTACTGTGCTGACCAAATTTTAGTCGTCTAATCGCTTGCAATTTTTCCTTTGTATCGACTATCAGCAGGTACAAGACCTTTGAACTTTTTAGATCTCTATATTTTATGCTTCGTCAGATTACTTCTTGCCTTTTTCTTCTTCTGTTCACAGTGTGAGATTCTCCCTCGATAGGAGCCTCGCATTGTCGTCTGCTTAATGTTTTCTCACATTTCATACATGTTTCTTTAAAAGGTTAACTCAGTTACGGGAGAAGGCCTTTGGTTTGTGTTCTATCTTTAACACTAGATTTGGAAAGTTCTATTTTATACGGTTAAAGAAAAAGTTGAAGTGGCATTTTAAACCTCAAACTTTCTTTTCATTTTCTGTTCATCCATGACTGTGCCCTTTGCAAGAAAATCCAACATCGAACCCGGCCTATCGGATCAAACCAGCATCGCGTTGAACCTATTCGACACCATACTTAAAACCTTCATCACCTGGGTCGAGCTCGAATGTTCATGGGCCGCAATTGAACGGGATATAAGCATCCATGAACGTTTGGAAGCGAGACGGAGATAATTTAGAAATCAACCTTAGCTTCCCTTTTTCCGAAGGTTGTTTTTTCCCTTTCTTATCTTTTACTCACTTTCGGATGCCTAGACCCTGTACTTTGTAGCCTTAAGTACATACTCTGGAACAACACTAGCATTTGTAACAGGTTTGTTCATTAGAAATCTGATAGTTGAGTGGTCAGTGTGCACAAAAACTTCGTATGCTGTTATATATTGTCTAAACTTGTTGATGGCATGTGCTACTGATAAAAATTCTTTTTCTGTGACAATATAGTTTGATTCAATAGGTGAGAGGTTCTTGCTAACAAAGTATATATCATAATGAATCTTCCCTTCCCTTTGTCTTAATACAGCTCCCAAAGCGGTATCTGAGGCATCTATGCAAATATGGAAAGGAAGAGGCCAGTTTGGACCTCTCAAAGCAGGGGCACTTTAAAGTTTTATTTTTAAGATTTCAAAGGAGATTTGACATTGCTCATTCCAACAGAATTCAACATCTTTTGTTAGCAGTTTGAAAAGGGGGGCAACTAGGTTTGTAAAATTTTGAATAAACCTCCTATTGTAGCCAACATGCCCTAAGAAAATTCTGATTTCCTTTTGTGAGCTAGGGATCTTGATTTGGGAAATAATGTCAATCTTGGCAGGGTCCACTCTTATTCCTGTACCGGAGATGTGGTGACCTAGAACAATTCCTTCAGTGAGCAGCATTCTAGATTTTTCGTGACCGAGTAAGAGGTTGGTCTCTTTACACCTAACCAGTACCTTCTCCAAATTATCCAATGCCTGTTGGAAATCATCCCCATATACCGTGAAATCATCCATGTAGACTTCCACACAATCATTGGTTAAATCGGAGAAAATAGCCAACACAACCCTTTGAAAGGTAGCAGGGGAATTACATAACCCAAAGGGGAGAACCCTATAGGCAATGGTTCCCCAAGGATAGGTCAATGTGGTCTTATCCTGATCTTCTGGTAAAATTTTTATTTGGTTGTAACCACTAAACCCATCCAAGAAAGAAAAATACCTCTTCCTAGACAAAGTGTCTAAGACCTGATCTATGAAAGGCAAAGGGAAGTAGTCTCTATAGGTAGCCTTGTTTAATTCTCTAAAGTCCACACAAATCCTCCATTTCCCATTTTTCTTTGGTACAATAACTAATGGGGAGACCCACTTGCTATCTGATATAGGGTAAATGAAATTGGCTTGTAGGAGTTTTTGGAGTTCTTCTTTTACTATATCTTTCAAGGCTGGATTCATTCTTCTTTGGGGCTGCTTGACAGGTCTGATCTGATCGTTAGTGTAAATATGATGCATACAGGTGTCTGGATGGATCCCTTTCATGTCATAGTAATCCCATGCAAAAGCATCAGATTGCCCTTGAATCATTTGTATCAACTTTTGTTGTTGATCTGTTTCTAGGCTAGCATTGATATATAAGGACTTTCCAAGACTGATTTCAACAGCTTGAACAACTGATTCTTTCCCCTCCTCTATTTGTGAAACAATGGCTGCTGTAGCAGTGGGAAGATGCCAAATTTATTGAAATTTAGGGCTAAAGATGTATGTGTAGTTAGGGAAAGATTGAGGATAATCGATGCATGTTGAGTTAGCCAAGAATAGACTTAAGATTTGTTCTTCAGTTTGCTCTTGTACTCCTTTCACTTGTTCAATTGTCAATAAGGGCTGAGTGCAGTCCTCCTCCCCATAGGGATTCTCCAACCAGAGAGGAACTTCAGTGGCTGGTTGTGCGGGGGGGAAAAAGGATAAGTTTTTGACTTTGAGTGCCATTGGAGATTGTCATTTCTCCAGATCGACAGCTAATGAATGCATTAGCAGTGGCCAACCAAGGTCAACCGAGTACTATTGGATGTCGTGGTTTGGGGGATTTGGGATGAATTACTAAGAAATCCACATGGTATTCCCAAGAGGCCAATGTAACTGTTATGTCATCTAAACTCCCTGCTGGGGTGATGACAGATTTGTCTGCAAGATCCAACAGAGTTTGTGTTGGTCTCAGGTGATCTAGTTGTAGTGTTTTCATACTGTTTACTGACATCACATTTATTGTTGCCCCTAGATCAATCAATGTGTTAGGTAAGGAAACACCATTGATTTCTATGGTTACCACTGGGTTCCCTGGATCACTATACTTAGATGGCATTTCTGTTATAAGCTCTGATAACTGCCCTACCACTTGTATGAGAAGAGGTTCCTTCCTCTTTCTCCTTGGCTTTTTAATGCAAAGGTCCCTTACAATTTTAGCATAGATAGGTATGTCTTTAATGGCATGTAGTAGTGGGATCTTTACACATATGTTCCGGAGTTCAGTCTCTAGATTATGTTCTAGAGGTTCCTCATTTTTCCTTACGAGCAACTTTTCTGGGTAAGGAGGATTCATTTTATGAGGTGTTTCTGCTACAAGGGAGTTGGGAGAAGGAATTTCTTGTTGTATTGGAGTGTTTCTTTCTTCGTTCAATGGATTAGTCATCTATTCTTCTCTTTGAACTGTTTGGACATCTATTTGTTCTTCTTGATTTGTGTGATTATGTACTTGTTCTTTTTGGATGACCATAATGGTATTTGTTTTGTTTACAACCCTTCCCGATCTTAATTCAATTCCATTAAATGGAGCTGGTGTTATTACATATGTAGGGAAGGTTTGTACTTCAACGTTTTGTATAGGTTGTGTCGGCCTGTTATTTGGGTCAGGGATAAGTTGTGTAGGAATAGGGGTAGGTCGAGGAGGGTCTTGGATGGGTGCAACTTGCATTGGTTGCTGTATATTTGGATTCATGGGTAGTGCGAGTTGTTGTTGTAATCGTGGGGGCGGAAAAAGAGTAGGGGGGTTAAATCTTGGGAGTAGCTGTGAAATATTCGAAGGGTATTGTGGATAGGTGGGAAAATTTGTTGGTTGGAAGGGAACATTCCCATATACAGGTCCTCTTCACCCTTGTTACCAAGGTTGGGTTTGTGTCGACCACTGAGGGTAATACATGGGGGGTACCCATTGCTTTTGGGGGTATTGTGAATTTGGGTCTGCAAACATGCTGGGGTTTTGTTGTCTCCATGGTCTCCTAGGGGGGTAGGATGTTTTAGGTTCTCCTCCCCCCTTGAACATGGCCTTGAGTCCGGGTAGAGAAGGGCATTCGTTAGTAGGATGGTCCTCTGTACATAGACCGCATATTTCAATAACATTAAGGGGGCATTCCTTTTCAGGGTGTTTCCTCCTACACTGATGACAGAAAATTGCTAACGCAACATTTTCTTCCTCTTGTTTTCTTTTAATTTTCATGGTATCTAGTTGGGAACTGATGGTGTTTAGGAT
>SNQJ01S0013594.1:87829-142825 GCA_010110895.2 Picea sitchensis
CCTTTGAGCTCTCTCCTCTAAGAATTTTTCCTACACGAATTTTCGATGAATTAGTATAAGAGGGGGTTTTGTTGTTGTTGTTTGCTTTTCTAGATTTTCTAGAGATTTTAGGAGCAATAAATCTACCTTTATTATCCATATACCTACTCATAAAAGAAATTTAAATAAATGAATGAAAAACGCAGATTCCTAATTAAAGGTAGGAGGACAACTTGACTTTGGAGCAATCCCACCAAAGTGGATGTGCAGGTTCTTACCTCTCGTCTTACCGTCTTCTCTCCGCCCTCAGATTTCCCTCAAATCCAATCCAATATTTCATCAAACCAATCAAAAACTCAAAATGCTACCTATTACCATTTACAACTCCCCGACAACGACGCCAAAATGTTGTTGTACAAATATGTTCAATATATATCTTACACTCATTTAAATGTCAATCTGGGATTCGTAATCAAAAGAGTTGTTACATTGTATGTGTCGAGAACATGTAACCTACCTAAGTCTGTTGCATATAGGAAATAATTAATAACATAAAAACTCTGTTTCTAATATTTCTAAATACTTCAAATATCTTTGAACTTAGAAGAGAAAACTGATAATGAAACGTAAACAAACAACCAATCAAAGATATTCTATCCTAAAGAAACAAGTCTGTTCATTTCAGGCTCCTGAATTAAAGGGATGAACTTAAGAATCTTGTCTCATATAGCAATCAAAATAGTAGATAACAATCAACTCCAATCACTCTTGAAATCAAAACCAACTCCAGCTTCATGTAATTCAAACAAACCAGCACAAGGAATATTCAGTACAACTAAGAGACTTCATTGCAAAGCAGGAAGATGAGGTATAAAGTCTTATGGTTCCTTGATATACTAAATCTATTACAATCATAAACTCAAGATATCAGTCCCACACTTCAAATAACATTTGAGAATGAAATATCTATTCAATTTAGCACCTGATTATTCACACCAATCCAAAAACGATTAACTCAATGCTGAACTCTGAAAATAAATTAAAGATCAATCACACACACACTACTGTAAAATATCCACACAAACACACATAACATATACAAGGAGGTTTACCTTAGTTGGGGCGGTGGGCCCTTGCCGAACCAACAAGGAACCTCTTAAGAAAGTAATAGACTAAATCTTTTCACTCACATTTAGGAATTGACATGAAAGATCTTTTGCATTAATTCAACTGGTAAATTGGATCAACAGTCTTTTACTTCATGCATAAAAACGATAGGTATCGTCTGGTTCTGATAGCATACTTCGTTACATTCCTTATTATCCACACTATCAGATATACAACATTCCTTATATAAGGTAAGCTGATACCATCAATATCTATAGATAAGCATTAAACAGTTTGAGAGATTTTACAATTGATATTTACATCGAATTTCTAGGAATCAACTCCATCCTCATGACACAAAGTGCATGAGTGATGGAGTCTCTCGTATTCTGGAAAACTGATTTGGGAGCTTCTGTTCAATTGCCTTCTCGAAATATTCACCACCCTACTAGTCCAACTGACGCATTCTGGAAACATAGGTTTTGGTACCGGAATACACACAGTCGCGAGTCTGGTACCAGAATGGACGTAGAGCAAACAATACCAGAATAGATAACAGATAGTACTGGATCAAAACTACCTTGGGTACCAGGATAGCTTTGGTGCCGGATTGCACGATGTCTAGTAGTACTGGAATAGCGCAAGTATCAGATAGGCTGCTCATGAGTCAAACTATTAGGACTATACAAAATATAACACTTTAGTCGAATTAATTCAAGAAAGTTAAACAAAACATGCTTTAAATAATCAATTACCTCTTGTGAACATGAACACGGTCATTAGGTATGTGTGTGGGAGGAAAGTAGTCAAGTATAGGCTCATAGCTTATGAAAAAAGGCTTAGATACAAGGTAAGATAGGGCATTACATATGTCAAAAGAGGGACTCAACAAGGATTATATTGCTTGGACACAATTTGTATGAAGCCTCTATGAATTTTTTGAAACAAACACTCATTATTTAAGACGACTGACAAAGATTAAACAATATGGTACAGTCAAAGAGTTCATCTCCACTTTTGGGATTGTCCATCCGCATTGAAGGCATGTCCAATACTATTTTGAGTGAATGGTTTATTAATGGGATGAAATAAGAGATACGTGCACAAATCTTGTTGGTTCATCCTACTACTTGGTTGGAGGCCTCTCAATGAGCCCGAGAAGCCCAAAAAGTGGTCAATGCTTAAATTAAAAAGACACTATTTATTCCCCATCCCTGCCCCAATATTTCTTCCCCTTCTAATTCATCTGTTTCCTTTCCATCCCTCAAGATCCAAAACTTAACTCACACCAAAATTGTGGATTTCCAACTTAAAGGTCTCTACAACTTCAACGAGAAATATTTTACTCGGCATAAATGTAAGGAGAAAAACCTCTTTATGGACATTTTAGACGATGAATTTGAACGTATACCTCTGGGGACTCTTCCTCCACCCGTTGAATACATTCCCGCATTTTCTCCACAAGACGTGGAACCACAAATCTCGCTACATGCCTTGACTGGTATTTATACTCCCTAAACCCTCAAATTGGTTGGATATGTCAAACATCACAAATTCATTGTCTTAATTGACATCAATAGCACCGATAACTTCATTCATAGATGTGTATCCCAAGAAACACACTGCTACATCCATGTTGTGAATAACTTCCAAATCTTGCTTACTAGTGGAGGTTCCATGAAATGTGGTGGTCATTAAGAAAATGTGAGACTTCAAATGGGTGATTATTTCCTGAAAACCCACATGTTTGATATTGAAATGGGTTGTTGTGACATTGTCTTGGGTGTTGAATGGTTATAGACATTAGGTCCCATCACCATCAATTTCCGTGAGTTATACACGAGTTTCTAGCAGGAGGGGCATCACTACGCTTTCAAAGGAATCATAGTTGATTCTCCAAAGATCATTAATTCCCATCATATGGAAAATATTATTGAAAATTACATTCTAGCATTGTGGCTTGATTCCATGCCATTCAATCCTTTTAGAATCCTTCTTAACCCATTCATCGTGAGATGTAGTTAGTCTTGTCCAAACACCAATCTGTCTTTGAACCTCACCAAGGCCTACCACCCTCTTGAGGTGAGGATAATCATTCTATTATGCACATACCAAGTAGCCTCCCACCCAATATATACATTTATTTCCATCCACTTGCCCCATAAAATGAAATAGAAAAGATAGTTGAGTAGTTGCTAGCAATTGGTGTCATCCACCCTAGTACTAGCCCTTATTTATCACTAGTCGCCATGGTCCGCAAGAAAGAAGACACTTGGTGCATGTGTCCCTACTTTTGAGCTCTAAAAAAAATAAAATTCAAGGTTATGTTCCCCATTCCATTCATTGATGAACTTTTGGATGAGCTCAAGGGTGCTCAATTCTTCACCAAACTTGATCTTTGCTCAGGCCATCACCAAATTTCCATGAAGGAGGTGGGCATTCCTAAAACTATTTTTTCGCACACATGAAGGCCATTACAAGTTCTTAGCGATCCTTTTTGGTCTTTGCAATGCCCCTTCCACCTTCCAAAGTCTCATGAACAAAATCTTTCAATCCTTTATTTATCATTTTGTCCTCGTCTTTTTTGATGTAATCTTGATCTATAGTAAAACTTGACATGCCCATGTCACCCATGTGGATCACGTCCTACAACTACTTGTTAATCATCAACTCTTTCTCAAGAATTCCAAATGTGCCTTCGATGTCTCTAAAGTGGAATATTTGGGCCATATTGTTAGTCATTATGGTGTACAAGTGGATTCAAATAAAATTGAAGTGATGAAGTATGCCCCTCACCCTAAAACTCTTAAAATTTAAGAGGTTTTCTTGGTCTCACTAGTTATTACAAAAAGTTTGTAAGGAACTTTGGTAAGATTGCATCTCCCCTTACAACCTTGCTTAAAATAAATTCTTTTAATTGGAACAACACCATATAACATGCCTTCTAGGATTTCGAATGTTATGTGTACAACCCCAATACTCGTTATGCCATACTTCACTAAAAACTTAGTCTTGGAATGTGACACCTCTGATAAAGGAATTAGAGTAGTATCCATGCAAGAGGGAAATCCATTTTCTTCTACTGACAAGTTTTTCTTTTCCAATGAATTAAAGCTTTGCATTGATATACTCATTTTTTTAAATTTGGGTGGTCTAGGTTATCTTAAAACGGGCCAAACCCCCAAGGTTAAAGTTCCCATCAATCAAGTGGAACTATGATTTTCTTCAAAATTCTCACTAAATTCAGTGAAAGTTTGCCATTGAAAAGGAGGTGAGTTTGTCCACTTATTAACTTACTTTGTTTAATAAGTATGTTTTTTATTTATGCAAGCAGGGTTGTCTTTTTTGTTCGAGGAAAAACACGACATATTTGGTATTTCTAAATGATATCAAAATATACAAATTGAGGGGTGGAAGGTGTGAGTGGGATCATTATTGATCCTAAAGGAAACCCAAAAAATACATTTGAGTGGGGATTGGGTAGAGATTCAATCAACCAAGTAGAGACATTAGCATTATTCCAGGGGTCGAGGATTATTGATAAAAATCATATAAAAAAACTAATTGTGATAGGAGACTTGAATTTAATCATCAAGCTGATCCTAACAACCTCCTCTCCAAGTGATGTAAATTTAACAAGGCCCATCAAGAAAATCAGAAAAGAAGTCATCAAGTTTGAAAGTGTCGAGTTCTTCCACATCCTAAGGTCACTCAACCACCAAGTAGATTGTCTAACCAATGAGGGAAATATTTTGGATTGTGAAAAAAATAAGATTAACAAGCCAAGAGGTATTCTTCTCCATCCCCTAAGTATCAAATCATAGTTATGAAATGAACTTGCATGATAGATAAATGGCATGTCAATATTCATGGGAAGGTTAATTACAATTCACAATGATGAAGGAGCACTCAACCCACGATACTCTCACACTCGAACGTTAATACAGGATCAAGCACACCAATTATTCGAGAGGTTTAATTTTATTTTGAGTGGGATAATGGCTCTTAGTTTAGGTTTGATGTTCAAGGATTATTGGTGTCTTGTGTTGGGTATGTGTTATATTCTTTGCATGTGTATGTGTGGGTGCGTCAGATATGACAACTACGTCTGACGATCCCTCGTACTAGTGTTCTGTTTGTGCCATGTGTGCCGGGTGCTTTCCTAGGGGGGGGGGCAGGTATGCCCCCCCCTGGTTATGCGCAACGTTCAACACTGGGTGTAGCCCGGGGCAGAGCCCCGAATTTTTTTTTGGGCGGTTTTTACTATTTTTAGCGGATTTTGCTATTTTTAGTGGTTTACTTAAAATAATCCCGGTTTTAGGGATTAGGGTTTTGGTATCTAAGGAATACCTAAAAACGTTGTATATATTGTATAGTGAATGGTGAAATTCGAGATAATGAATATAAGAAAGGTTTTCCCGGCATAAATCTCTGTGTACTATGTGAATGAGCCATTGATTAATTTATGTTTTCTTAAGAATCTATATGCATTGCTTTACTTTGCAGGTTTAAAACTTACAAAACTAGGGTGTTGATCATCCCCACACACTTTGAACCTAGCAAACCACCAAAGTGAAGGTCCCACAAAGACAATTCAAGATAGTTAAAGTATAATTCAAAGCACTAATTTTAACTAGATCGAAATAAAACCAAGAGCCACAAATCAACAAGACACCAACAATCCTTGAACATCAAACCGAAACTAAGAGACATTATCCCACTCAAAATAAAATTAAACCTCTCGAATAATTGGTGTGCTCTTGGTTTTATTTCAATCTAGTTAAAATTAGTGCTTTGAATTATACTTTAACTCTCTTAAATTGTCTTTGTGGGACCCTCACTTTGGTGGTTTGATAGGTTCAAAGTGTGTGGGGATGATAAACACCCTAGTTGCTTGTGCCTCGATTTTTGTTTCAGTGAATAGTCCCCTCATTTTACATATTCTTCTCCACTGGTTTATAAGGTAGGGATGCCCCCTAATACCCTATCTATGTGTTCTAATTGTTGATGCCCTTAGTTATTTGTTGGAAACTACCCATTTGCAAGAGTAGAATCAAAATATTACACTTCCAAATGATTCTAAGATGGCGAATAATCACTTTGCAGTTGATTCTTTAATGTCTGTGCGATCTAACTAGGGATTGGTGGTTGGTGTTAGAGATTGCTTGTTCATGTTTTGTCAAGCCGCCAGGGCTATGGTTAGTGATCATGATACTGCTTACTAGTTTGTTGGTTTAGATGAGCCCCCTAATTGGATTCAGTGTGCTCGAACCTTCATCCATCCATGTGTCATAGTGAGATATCTTGGCATCCCCTTTGTTGTGAGCCTCTCTCTAGTGGCTCTGTGGGATTGGTGTTTAGACTATTTGCAACATAGACTCTTTTTTTTTTTATAGTACAAAGACCTTTCATTTGTTGGAAGACTCACTATAGTAAGCATGATCATTTAAGTCTTGTATATTTATTGTGTATCTTGTTGGCTTCTCAACAGGGCTCTATTTTTCAAATTGAAGTAGCTTCTTCATTTGTAATCGTGGGACAAGTATGGTGGAGTTTAGGGCCTCCCTATGGTACCTTGGGACATTTGAATTATGCCAAAGGATAAGGAAGGTCTAAGGTTGATTGATATTGTGACTCAAGGTAACATCATGGATACCAAATGGGTGGTCTAGTCTCTAAAGGGATGCTCTCCTTGGTAGGTATTGTTGAGGCATCGTCTTATCACGACACAACATATTGGCAATATCATGGAATCTTGTGGATTGTATGACATAATTTTATCTCCTCACAACTTCTAGATCTTGAGCTCCTTTATTACTAAAAGTATCTAGGAAACATCAAGAAAGGTAGCTTGCTTGGTGTGGTGGAAGAAGTTAGGTAGTTAGGCAGGATGGGGTTTTGATAGAATACTACTTTGGAGTTGGAAGGTGTAGGGCTTGTGTGTTGCAAACATCCCTAATATTTAGGGGAAACGATGGAGTAAGAAGAATATTTTTATTGGAGGGATTTTTGGGATGCCAAATATTTCTTTGGAAGAACTGATGATCCATTACTCAATATTTTTCCCTGTCTTCTATAGATTGGCATACTATCATGGATATTATTGATATTATTTTGTTGGAGTAATTGTTCAAAATGAATATGGACATGCCTAATCTCTTTTGGCATGAGTGGGACTAGAGCTTCTAGTGCCCCTTTGTCTAGTATGATTCTCAAAGGTTGTATTATCTTCTTCATAGATGGCATGAGCTCATCCCTATTCTTAATACTGGACGAGTGTCTAATGACACGAAGAGATGGTGGATCAAGATATATCATAGTGTGTGGTTTTACTATTTTAATTGTCTTTGAGGCCTACTAAAGCGTAACATGACATGCTTGAAGTTTTTTTCTAGGCTTTAGTTATAGAAACCAATGGTTGAGTTTTGTTACTTGTAACTCATTGAAMAACTGAATATACAAAAGAAATAAAGTTTAATATACTACAATATATACTATATAACAATTGTAGCAGACACTAGGATGTAGAGATATCCCACATTGACCTCCAATTTGATTGAAATAAAATTTAAATACTAAAATTCGAGGCATTGCTAGGAGGGAAGACAATTCAAGAATGACCTACATTTTGATTGAAATAAATACTAGAGTCTAGTCATTGCTAGGAGGTAGAACATTCAAATATTGGCATTATATTACAATTCCGAGTTCTAAGTTTAACCAAATATGTATGTGGTGTGTTCATGTACCATGCTTGTAATATAAACATTAGTAACTAGTACCTTCAAGCAACTTATAAATTGAAATATAATATATATCAACACACCATCCACCATAGTCATATAGTTGTATGTATCATTATTTTGATTCACTGTAGTCTATAAAAAAAAATTATATATATTTTTCAATATATAATATTGTCGCTCTGAACCTCACGTTTCCTGAAAAATTGGGCGAAACATATAACTATTACATACACTCCTATCCATGTTCCCCACATTCATGTGTTCTGAAAAATTATGAAACATAGGATAATATCAACTGAATAACTATGAAAATATGTAAGTAATTAAAAGGGCAATCAGGAAAAATATGAAAATAATATAATGTTTTAGTAAATAATTTATGGGTAGAAAATCAACTTCTCTCAAACAAAGTGGATAATTTAACATAAGAAAATGAATTCTAAATGACAAAAATAAAAGATATTCAAAATGCCAAAGAAGACCTTCAATATGAATTTAATACCCTCCAATGTAAATTAAAAGAGTAAATTAACATGACAAAAAAGTTCCAAAAACCATTATGAGAATCAAGGAAAACAATTATTGACTTACAAGTTAAGGATCAAGTGTCATCGATTTGACAAGATGTTGCAATTTAATGTGATCGAGAATCACAAGAGACATGGGATGCGAATACAAATTTTGACAAGATATTTTGAAATAAAGACAAGGAAATCAATAGCTTGAGGAATCATAGTCAAATATTGCTTTTAAAAATAAAAAGTATTTAAACATAAGGATACATCAATTCTAAAAACAAACAAAGAGACATCCATTAATGTGAGTGAATCGAGGATTTTTTCATCAGTTGAAGCTATAAATAAAGAAGGATTAACATAATCAATCAAAACTAAAAATCAATGAGTCATTATTAACAAAGTTTTGTTAAAAAAAAGAATCCATAAATTGAGATAAAAAAAGGATTCAATGCCAAGGCGACATATATAGATTTAGTGGTAGTTGAAGGTCCATCATTGGTCATTGGTAAATTTGTATATGAACCAAAGGATGTTACAGACCAATGAACACAAAAATACAAAAGAGAAATATCATTTCACAAGTAAATCATGAAAATATTAAATTAGAGATTAGGAAGAATCAACTTACTAGGGAACTGTATTGTCATCCAAATTATGGAAGTCACAACACAAAAGAATGAACATACTGATGTTGATAGTTACCTAACTAAAGTCAATGATTTACCTATATCAAATCATTTGAAGCTTGATACAACTCAAAGTTAAAAACAAGGAAGCTTGAATTAAGAATCTTATCAACATAGAGTTCTAGAAAGAATCCACCTAGGATGGAACAATCATTTTAGATGCAATGATATTATTCAAGGATTTGGACTACAAATTGCCTCACCTTGTCAAAAAGATGAAAGTTATAAGAGAATTGATCATTCTACCAAAATAAGTTTTCTCAACCCATGCTTCGAGGACAAAACATTCTAAGGGGGAGGACTTGAATATATCGAGGGTATATTACCACCAATGTCATAATGTGATAAATATTTATTATGTAATAATAATCACAGGTCATAATCTATATTGATATTGTAATAATTATAAGTCATCTATTTCTCAAAGGATATGACTTATTACATTGAAGTGTATCTATAAACACACCATTCTATCTCAATTCACCAATCACATAAAATATACTCATATTAGTAAATAATTATTTATTTTAATATCGAGTATATGGGGTTTCTCTCTTTGTGGACTATTATTTCAAGAAGTGAACCATTGGGTTTTCTTCTAATGATACCAACGTGATTCGGCCACATGGAAGAGAAATTTTGGATGGGTTTTGTAGCATCTAAACAACTAGTTAGGGTGAAAACATGAAAATGTGTAACACATATTGGAGTTAGGCATGGAAGAAGATGGAAAATTTTGTTTTTCCAGCCAAGAAAAAAGCCAACAAAAATTTATAGGTTGAGAGTTTTATAGTCTCTCAATCGAGAGTTTTATAGCCTCTAGGCCGAAAGTTTTAAAATATCTCAGTCAAAAGTTTGCTTGAGTTTACCTTAGGTTAAAATTTTCTTGGCCGAGAGTTTTAGCCTATACATATTTTTCTTGGCCCAAAGATTGTTTTTTGAATGAGAAATTGAAACTTTCAAAAGTTTTAGAGAAATATCTTGACCAAGAGTTTAGATCCTCCATCCAATTTCTCCATTGAGTGTTTTGATTCTCTGCCTATTTTCTCAGAAAATAAAATTTCAATCTCTTGGCCGAGAGTTTTTATGTTAAAAGAAATTTGTTCAAGCCTTATTTTCATTCTCTCGACTGAGAAGTTGAGAAGAAGTTATAGTCACCTCCATGTTGCTTCAGGAGGCATTGGTTCATCGAATTGGTAAGTTTGTTTTTGTCACTTCATTTAGTGTATTCAGAAAAAGGATTGGGAATGATGAACCATACCAATACAAGGTTTTAACATATTCATGTTGCTTGCTTCATTTTCCCACCCACAACCATTTTCCCACAATCTATTCTAACTCCTAAAATGAATATTGACATGGAATCCTACTAAAATGACTTGGTTTGAAAACCTGAGAGCTATCCTAGGAGTCCTCACTATAGGTAGAAGGAAGCAAAACACCATTTTTAGTTTGATTTGGACCATGGGTGTCCTCGGGAACTATGAGAAGGAGAACGCAGTATCATATGCCATATGGGGGATCATTTGATCTCCAAAGAGTGTTTATCTAGACATATCAACATTGAGAGATCACACATGTATTCTTTTGTGTCTTTTTTGTATGATACATCAAACACTTTGGTTTCTATTCTCCAAATTCACCCACAACAAGGAGGAAAAAGTGTATATATTACCACCCTTAGTGTTAATATGAGTGTAAATAGGAGGAGGATGCATGTGATTAGGATGAGGCCCAAAATCGTTCATAAAACTTATGTTTGTGGTTTAGAAGAAATCACAAAGAAATATGGGATTCTTCTATGTATTTAAAGATGACTACCCCATGGTTAAAATTTTAGCTACTATTTTTGGCCTTCTTATTTTTAGAGTCATTATAAGGATCTATGGCCATTTTTTCTTACTGTGTCAAATCCAAAGTGCTACTTGGTCATGGAATTGTTTCATGGCCAACTATTCTAGCAAGTTGGCATTTAAAATGGTTTAAGCTCCTTAGTAATTAGTTTTGGAAAAAATTACATTTTAGTCTCCCTGCACCACCTAACACCTTGTCATAATACTTTTAGGAAAAGTCTCTCTCCCTTGACATTGTGGGTTATCTAAATTATTTGGTTTAGGACCTAGGGTTTTATAGAAAAATCCCTGAAAATTGAGTTGGAGTAGGGCCTATTCTACCTCCAAATTTGTTTATCTATGGAAAAATATTTGTAGGAGATTAGGGTGAGTTGGGAATTTGGTGAAGAGAAAAATTAGAAGCTTCTAAATGATTGAAATTGTCCAATGCAACACTGAAACATATTGTTGGATTGTCGCCACAATTGTGTAAGCCAAAAACTATGTGATTTGGATGCCAATAAGTTCTACCTTTTCCCTCATAAAATGGTATAAATTGTATGATACTAGCAGGGACACCATGCTGATTGTTTGTTAGAGATCTGGGAAAACAAGTATGCAAAAATTTGAGTAGAATGACTATTTTTCCTTGTATGTTTCTATCACCTTTCCACTTTGACTTTGCAAATTCAGCAAGCGAACAATAGTAATTCATTGTGAAGATATTTGATTGAAACTACCATAACAAAGTTAGATTCTCGTTATCAGGATTTTGTGGACAATTTTCCCACTTATGATATTTGCTTCCATATTCGACACACACTTGTTCTCCCTTATTTTATTTAATTCATAGTTCATTGCTATATGATCCCATTCAACTACAATATGATCCCATTTAAATCAAAACCATTAATGGATGGCTTGCAAGTTATAATTTTTTGTCATTTTCCCTTGATGATAAACATCTTTTTTCATGTGATACATCAAACACTTCGGCTTCTATTCTCTAATTTCCTCCACAACATGGAAAAAAAAAGGTGTCTATACCACCACCCCTAGTGTTAATATGAGTGTAAATAGTAGGAGGGTGCATGTGGCTAGGCTAAGGCCTAGGCTTGTGCACACATTTTTTGTTTGTGGTTGTGGAAGGCATATGAGATTGTTCTACGTAATTGAAGATAATCACCCCATGGTTGTGATTTTAGATGTTATTTTCGTCCTTCTTATTTTTAGCATCATTATAGGCATCTATGGCCATGTTTTCTTGGTGCATAAAATCCAAAGTGGTACTTGGGAACGGTGTTGTTTCATGGCCAACCATTCTAGCAAGTTGGTATTCAAATGGTTTATGCTCAATAATTAGTTTTGGAAAAAGTTACATTTTAGTCTCCCTACACCACTTAACAAATTCTCACAATAGTTATGGGAAAAATCTTTGTCCCTTGACATTGCGGGTTATTTAAAATATTTGGTTTAGGACCTAGGGTTGTAAGGGAAAAGACTTGGAATTTTGCTGGAGTAGGGTAAATTCTACCTCGAAATTTGCTTATCTATGGAATTTTTTTGTAAGAGCTTGGGGTGAGCTAAGAACTTGGTGAAGAGAAAAGTTAGAAGCTTTTAAATAATTGACGTTGTCTCTTGCAACACGAAACAAATTGTTAGATTGTTTCCATAACAATGTATGCACAAAATGTAGTGATTTGGATGCCAAAAAGATCTTCCTTTTCCCTTATTGAACTCTATAAATCATGCAATGTTATTGGAGACACTATGTTAACTATTTTTCTATAGATTTAGTCACAAAATTAATCAATGCAAAAATCTAAGAAGAATGACTATATTTCCCTATATGTTTCTATCACCTTTCCAGTTTGAATTTGCAAATTCACCAATTGAATATTAGCAAGTCATTATGAATATATTTGATTAAAACTACCATATCAAAGTTAATTCCTTTTATTCTTGTTTATAATATTTCATGGACAATTTTTCCACTTATGTTCTTTTACTCCATGTTTAACACACACTTATTCCTCCTTATTTTCCATTGGGTAAGTTAGTTCATAGTTCATTGTAATAGGATCTCATTCAACTAGAATATGATCCCATTTAAAACAAAACCATCATTGGATGGCTTGAAGGTTACCTTGATTATAATTTTTTTTCATTTTTCCTTGAGGTAAACATTTATGTTTTCCTACCTCGTCCTTTTGGATTTCACTAGGCACCTTCTGGGTTTTGTGAACAATTCTTTGAATCATGTTAATCTTCACATATTATGTACTTTAGGTGCTATTACAATCACATCTAATTGTATATTCTTGTGGTGGCCCTAACTATTGCATTTTGGTCACCTCTAGACATTTTCTTGGGGTTTTTATAAAATCTAAAGTGCATCTTTTGATTTCTTCTTTTCCATTTCTGTTTTTAATTTGCCAAATTTCAATTTGTAATTTGGAATACTTACTTGTCCAAAGTGTGGTTGCAAAGGATTTAGTTGACTTCTCAATTATTTTAATTTATTAGTTAGTTCTACTACCCTTTAGTTGTTGCATTATTTGTCCAATTAATTAATTGATCTTCATATTTCACTAGTGGTTTTCAAACTTGGTCATGGAAAGATTCCCTTTATGTTGCCAAAAAAAATCCATGAAAAATTTATTCAATAATGTGCCCCTAAAATAGGATATTTAGGATCCATCTTATAAATTAGAATCTTCAATTTTGTCCATCAAAGTCTTTTGCTTACTTTAGTAACTATGTTATGGTCTTTGATGAACATAAAATAGAAAAGGATTCCAAGTTTTTGGAATCTATCTAAGATAAATATTTGAACCTATTCCTCTTAGGGATATGCATTTTTTTTTATCAGTACCAGGGAATGCCACTGTTGCAAGATTGCAAAGAACCTTGCCTTGATTTTTATTTCGTCAACAATTCTCTATAATGTTATACAATTGATGCATTTGTACATCAACACCTTTAAGAGTTAGGTATTGTGTGTCATCGGATCAGTATATAACATATTGACTTCAACTTGCCATTGTTGGCTATTGCGGTGTCTTTGTTCCAATACCTAATTGACTCTTGAGTCTAAAAATATTGTTATTCACATCAAGAGTTCCAATCATTGGATGAGATGCTTTGTTGTTAGAAGAGATCTAAACCTCTCTATGATTGTTGTTAGAATATGTAATGCTTATTTTAGATGGGTGCCCCAATTTTGCTAAAAATAGAAGGTTAGGATAGACAAGGTGTTCATGAAACCAATTTATTATGGTTGGAAGCGGTCAAAGTATTATTTTCCTAGATGTAAGGTAAAATATAATGTCATATAGAAAATTTAAATCAAGAATGTTCTAGTGGTTAGGGAACTATGGTATATTTTTAACAGGAAACAATTTTGATCTAAAAATGGGAGAAGGAACATGAAGCCTATCAACAAGATAGGGAAGCGTTTGCAATTATTGGGATGTCAATTTGAGATGAAGGCATTTTGTGAATGTAGGATTTGGAGAGATCACAAGATGTATCATGCATGGGATATATTTAATTCCTTGTACAATACTTCTAATGCAACCACGGTTCTCTATTTGAGAATTCATTTGTATAGTTAGAGGATAGGCGGAGGTGAATCACTGATACATGATACATCACAGTTCCACTAAGCTTAGAAAGTTAATAGATTAGTTGAAACTTGATTGTAGTTGGTGATAAAATTGAAATAGGGATTTAATAATTGCTTATTGAATAATTTGCCTCAACCATTTAAAGTGCTTATTACAAGTGTAGGTTTATCAACTATAGTTGAATAATTAATGTTTGATGAAACTTGAAGGGTTACTTTTGTGGTAGGAACATAAGGAAAATCTCTATAATCATGTAAAATCTAAAACAAAGGGAAAATCTCTATAATCATGTAAAATCTAAGCATGTGTTTGCAATACACAACGAAAAGAAAAAATAAACAAAACCTTGGCCAATGAGAATATAGAGGTGAAGACTAAAAGAAGGGTAACACAAATGCAGGTGAAGGGAAGCGTTTTTATGGTGGTAAAATGGATCATTTTGAAAGAGATCTATATAAATGAAAATTGCTTGTCATAATTTTTTTTTTCAAAAGAAAAAAAACTTTTATATTCATAGGAGAATATACATGTTACAGTCTTTCATGTCAAGCCTCTGTTGGCTTTCTTCAGGGACTATACTGTTTATACATATGACTGTAAAGACCTTTTTAACAAGCAACTACAGTCTATTCAAACTGTTCAAAATAACATTTACAACCTTACAAAAAAAGTATAATTTCTCCAGAGACGAAACTCCATAGCTTCAGTTTCTGTTCCTTCAAAAAACTCATAAAAACTGAAGGCTCCTTTTTATAGCTGCAATGATTTCTTTGAGATTTCATCTACTTTTGAATTGAGTTCCCTCAGAATGTGATGGAGTGTGAGAAAATGACTTGTTATAATTAAGATGAAAAGGCTTTCAATTAACTATGTTGAGGAAGAATAAACTACGATGGTCAAGGAGTTGAAGAGCATAAAAATTTGCTACTAAAATGAAATTGCATAGGAAGAGGCATGGTACAAAGAATCAATTGATGATAAAATCCACGAGGTCAAGGTGGCTTTGGGTGATGAGAGAGTATTCAAGGTTATTTTGAGAGATAGGCCTTCAGTGGTTGCACTACTTAGAGTAGAGTTACAATGACATAGTTTCAACTTTGAGGGGTTACTATTGCATCAAAGTTGTCAAACACTTACACAAGGCCTCATCCATTTGGATGGGGCACACCATAGTGAAAACAAAACCATGGTGGACTACTTAATATCCTATTGAACCAGTTTCTATGTTTTTGAGGCTACAAAATTGTCCCTGGAATTGAGGTTGCGATATTGTGTTTAGGATTTACTTTTATGCTTGGCATGGTTGATACTATTACAAGGGCTCACATATCATTATATGTATTGGTCAATTCATTTTCTAATCCATTTATCCTTTTCTTAGGTTGTACTATATTGCTTGAAAATGGTGGCGTATTGGAATATGATGCTCAAATAGTATATACAACCTAATGACAATCTAATGTAATAAAAACCACATTAATATAAGTGACTAATATAAAAGATAGACATAAGTTAATTATGTATTAGTAAATGGTGTAGTTAGATTGTTTGGCTAAAGGAGGTTATATTAGTAAATCATATCCTCTTGGCTTAGAGCTGGGGTAATGGAGGTTAGGGTGCATACTACTATCTACGTTGCTAAAATTTCTCTTGAATTTGTTTTTATTATTGTACTAACTGAAACCTTATGTGGATTTCATATTAGACACAAACTTGCAAAGTTTCTCTATAGCTTGCTTTTGAGGTAGTGTGGTAGGATAACATTTTCTCTAGGGATCTAAAGATGGAAAGTTGTTATGAGGAAGGGTTTGTCATGGTTTAACTATCATAGACATGGCTCCTATTCGCCATTGTGTTTTTACATTGGTTGTTGAAGAGGGAATTCATGGGTAGACATGATGCAATCATGATTAAGATACGAATTGATTCAAAATAAAGGTTATCATGTACATTGCATCGACATTAAAGGATAACTCAAGCACATTCCCAAGTATGTAGTGGCTCTCCACATATTGTAACATAATGATTAAGTAATAGGTTTGACCAAGACCCAAGGGAAAGAGTATTCATACCAACCCACTAATTTAGAGTTGTTTTACCCTTTTCTCTGATTTCGTGATGTAGTGCCTAGGTCTATTTTCATTCTCAAATTTGAAGCAATCTTCTTCAACTTAATATATATTGAATGTTGTGAGTATACCATCCTAGATCTAAATTTGTGTTTCTAGTGGGTTTGAGAAGACATGCTATTCATATTTGTGTTTGCAAACTTTATAGGTGGTTTCATCATTAAACAATAGTTGAGAAAGAATAGTTCCATGCCTATTAGTTTGAGTTTTATTCTTATTTTGGAGAACACCTTAACCGAAAACAAGGAAATGATTTCAATAGATTATCATTGTTATTTCACAATTCGTACTTGTGCAAAGCCCACTGCAAGTACCCCAAACCTTGCATAACTACATGCTATCCTACCACTATCACCTTAGTAAGAGATGCCTACGTTTTAGTGATGGAGGAGGTCCACCATAGGGGATGCTTCCCTGGTAACCTCAAGGGATCAAAGTAGCAAGTATTGTAGCCAAACCTATCGCCCCCTCTCTTGATCACCTAAGTCAAAAGTCTATGTATATGAAATTGATGAGGTAAAAGATGTTTCAATTACTTGCCTAGAACAAGAACAAATCACAACATATGTATGATGATTTCCAAGTACCAATATGTAATTTACACCTCAGAAGACAATAAACAAATGAAATTTGTTATGGATGGTACAAATTGCAACAATACAATGATTTATAACAACAATTATAGTTTTGTAACAACAACAAGTAAAAGAGATCAAAATTGCATGAATTAACAAGAAAAACTTAGCACATATCCAATAGATCAATACCCAATTATTCCAAGTATGTTAGCTTGTTGTTAGAATGATTTATGCATCAAATTAGAGTGGATTAGATGGTTGAAACAATATTTTGCAACAACAACAATAAAATTAGTGAATTAGCTTAGGTTAGAGTTAGAAAAGTTAGTAAAAAGCCTTAGAGAATAATATTAGAGAGTTGTTTGATCACTTTTTGCACAAGAGAGCAAGTAGATTAGTGCCTTTAGGGCTATGGGGTCTTTTATAACATCAATACAATTTTTTTTGGAGAGTGATAATAGCAATATATAAGAGGTAGGGTTTGAAATCTAAGGGGCTAGAACATTAGGACCTTATATTTCAAGCTTTAAAGAGAAGGGTTGCTAGAGTGAAAGCACTTTTGGGCTCTAGCAACCTTTTCTATCTTCTTAAGTTCTTGAAGCAAATAATAATCAAGAATCTAGAATCAAAATCCTAAAGTGATAACACTTTAGGGATTAGGAGCTTAACCTAGGTAGGATTTCCTTCACAATTTATGGTTGAAAATATCCTTTTGGGAGGAGGAAGCGCTTATGCTCCTCTTTTAGGGTTTAGTCAAGAAAATAAATCTTCAATATAAACAAGTAAATTCATAATAAAGCATTTAATAACATGAAATTGCATAAATTTACTTACTTCACCAAGATATAACAAACACCAAACCGTAATTGCAGAAAATTCCTCCAAAAATCAACAAATAGTCATCCACACTTGTCCTCCACAAGATAGCGCATGAGTAAAAGAGACCAATAACCCCAAATAGCGAAAATTTCAAAAGTGTCTCTCACTTGTGTGAGAAAGAATGTGTTTAAAGGAGTCTTGGATAACTATATTTATATGGGAAATCCTAGGCATGAAAAGATTCCAACCAAAAATAATGTATTTTACAAAAAAATGAATATTACACAAAATAAAACCCTAAGAGGGTGGTGTTATGCTCATGTAGGGTGACGTTGAAATCTAGGAGATGAAATATAGGCTGAATGGGTGGAACATTTGGCCTCCAAAGGCCACATGTCACTCCCCTGCATGCCAAAGTCCATTTCAAGTCCCTCCTTCGTCAATCCATGAGATGAATTCATCAAGCCCTGGCCCCTAGGTGATGTCAAGGGCTAGAAGGGTGACGTCTAGGCCTCCAAAGGTCAACGTCTAGGTTGAAAAGGGTGGGGTCTCATCCTCCAGTCATACCAAGATGCCTCCAAAGGAAAAATCCTCCATCTTCAGGGTGCAACATTCTTCATCAAATGATGCCCCAGACGTGGGTGGGGTCTAGCATCCTGTGGGAAAATTCTTGTAGGAACCAACACGTACGCCCTCCAAGGGCTCGCAAGTCACAAATATCATGGAATGTAAGCCATATCTAATACAAGAACCACCCAAACATGTGCACCAAACCCCCCTTTTCAAATTAAAAAAATGCTCAAAGACCTTATAAGTTTTGCCTAATTTAAGTAAGGGAGGGGTGTCATGGTGCCCTATTGGGTAGACCAATCCCCAAGTCAAGGGGTGTCTCCCAAGAGGAGCCTATATAATTCATGTAGTGAGTGTGAGGTGGATTTGGGACAAGACTTGTAGGCATGGGGTTCTTGACATACAAAGGTTCATATTGTCTCATTTATGGGTGCCTTTGTAGAGGGTGTGTTGCACCTTCGTTTGCAATGCAACCTTTTTCCAAGCCCTTGCCATTTATTTTATTAAATTCCAAACATTGAGTGCTATGTGCAATGGAAATTAAAGAGAATCACAATGCCACTTGAAGCTAGGAACGCGTTGAGTTCCATATGCAATGGAATATAAAAGACATCACAAATGAATTCCCTCAATAAGCAAGACATTTATTTATTATGTGTTCAGAAGGTCCTTGAATTTTATGAAGTAGTGTTTCATTGCTCTCAGGACCTTATGGTGAGCATATAGAAGGATAATGATTGGATTTTATCTTTTTACAGCTACAACACCTTTGGGCCTTTAGCTGCTTCTTCCCATGAAATGAGGTATAGTCCCTTCTTGGGTCAATGAACCCAAAAACCCAAAAGATGAGGAGACAAAAGGGAAAGAAGAATGAAAAGTGGTAAATATGAGAAGAAATGTTACGATGACCCTTGAAAGGACCACCCAATAGTACCCCTTTTTCCTGAGGGTGACTTACTAGGAGACCATGTCACTCACCAAGGTGAAACTGGGAAAAATGTATAATTTCCAAGCAAACGTTCCATAATCAAGAAATGATTCCTTGCGACATGATCAAATGATTCAAATATTAAAATGACACTTACCACGATACCAGACTTGTTACCTCATGAAGCAATAATTGTTGTCTTCTTAGACCAAATCCGATGTAGTGGATGTTGCTCTTGTGTAGGTGATGAATGATGATGCAATCACGAATAGGAGGGACCCTGCAGACTCTACTGGTCAATCTGACTCTCGACGCTCCATGTATGCTACCTATGGGCCTCGAGACATGATATCCTTAGTTACCCCTAGCCTGGGGGGTAACAATCATTACATATCATCCCTCTCCTATAGATTCCCCATATATCTTCAAATATGGTATTTTTCTAGGTGACAAAATTGTCAACAAAGTTGATGCAAGACTTGCTATCTAAATTTTCAGAGCAACAAGTTTGCATGATAGACCGTTTTTTGAAGGATCTCAACAAATATCATGGAAGTCTTGCTTCTAAGCCTTGACATGAGGGAAGTGCTTATTCTTGAGGCTAGGAAACCATAATTTAGAGGCCATAATGGACAATCGTACTCGATTTCTTATGTTGTTGCAAACTTTTCATGCCATCTATCGTGAGCATTTCAATAGATGATAATCCTATGGATGTGAGTGGTGATATTTTTCTTGAGTAGCCCATCTATTACTATTTCACCTTGAGGTGGCCTTGGTTTTAATTATAAATTCATTGTGATCAACAAATGGTGGGGAGAAATTGTGTCTCCAATTCAAGCTAAACATTATGGAGTTGGGATCCTTTACTAAACAACACAGTCAAAATCTAAGCTACATGTGTGATGAAGGTGAATGAGTATAAATTTAATAGTTTGTGGATGCATCTTAGATTGAATGAAGGATTCATGTTTGAGTCGACCAAGAGTTAATCCTTGTATGTTTTTTAAAGCATCCAATGCTCTCCTCCCTAAAGTGATTTACCCTAAAGAAGCATATTATATAAGTTAATGGATGTATAGTCAAAGAGAGATGCCAAAATTTATGAAACACCCTAGCTAGAAACAACCACATGGTATGGTCAAACATCAAAAAAGCAAAAAATCTCTCCATTCCTGGCAACCTCTTTTAAAATGCTCCACTATCTAAGAGTTTCTTTTGGCCATAAATGAATCCATCTTGGAAGGAGTGTCCAACTCATTTAAGGCATATAACATCGAAAGCTCATTGGCATGGTCAACAAATTATCATCAAGGGAGCACTCCACATCATTGGGAGTTTATTACATGTGATATCCTCATTATGTGTCCATGATATATACTTATTATGAAGGTCATTAGCTTTATCGAGGAAGCACCTAGCACCTAAGAAGAATTCTAGTGACCATGTATTTTTCACTATTATCTTATAAAAAATGGTTAAGATAGTTATAAACTAGACTTGTTCTTGGGATTCTTCTAATGTTTTTACATGAACATGTTCCTTTGGTGAGCATGTTAAGGATGCTAAAGAGGTGTTTGTTGTGATTCCTCCAAATGATATCATCACTATGATTCTGGAATTAGGTTCATTTAAAGATTTTAGAGAAGCAACAGATAATAATAACATTATCAAGAAAATCTTGAAAGAAGTTGATGTGTATGATGAACCAAGTGAAAGAACGATAGTTTAGATCAACTACACTTCTAAGCTACAAGAAGGTAAAACGTTTAAGAAAACATGATATGAAGGTGATGAGCCATTTCTATTTGTAGTAGAAGAAGAACAAGTCATTACTAGTCTTGATTGGGCAATGGAAACCATGAAGACATGGGAGGTTACTCTTATTACTGTAGGACCTGAATATGGTTTTGGAAATGATGAAACCTAGAGGGATCTTACTATAATTTTACCAAATTATCACTCATCAATGAGGCAAAAATAATATCATTTACTAAGGAAAAATAACCGTGGGATATGAATACAATAGAGATTAATTGGCTTATCCAAGTTAAATGTTATTTGATGCTAGTATCAAGAAAGGATCATTGGCTATGGCCACCCAGAAAGAAATCATGGATTCTTTCTCTTTCTTTATTGGTGATTAGGAGGGGTTTTCAAAAAGCTAACAACCATTTGCTAGTTGGATTCAATCTAGTCAAATATTTCCTAAATGAACCGATTCGATCTAGAAATTAGGGAGGAGTTCTAAAAACTATATGAAATGACTATCAAACCATTGTTGAGTTTTGTTTCTCGGAAAAAAACCATATTTTTAATTCCAACCATAGTCCAAAATACAATCTTCATAGTGAAAATTTGCACGGGTTCAAATAGATAATACCTAACACACTATTCATATGTACTACATACAAGCTAATTTTCCATCATTATCTTGCTGGGCAAGAACTTCCCTAGAACACTTAAACGAAGATAAGCTAACCAATGACATTTATGTAGAAAGGCATATAAAATTTTGTTCATTAGAACTGGCATAATTACATAAGATAACCCACCCACAAACACTAAAATTTAATAAAATTATAATTCCTTAATTATATTAAGGATGCTCCCACAAGCTCGTCTTCAATTATTTGATCCCAAGGCCTATGTATACCCTCCTTGAAAATGGAGTCTTCTTGTACATTAAGCTACTGAAAAACACGAGAGAAAGTGGTCACCTAGAATTGATTGGCTAGATCTTTCATGTGCATGGATGTAGTGAGTAAACCAATGTTTTGTACCTAAAGTTCATCATTAATCCAATTAATAACAAGGTTTGAATCCCCAAATACATGGAGGTGTTCTAAACCTTTGTTCAAAGAAGACTTTAAAGGAAAAGTAGTACCTTAAACTCACCATAGTTATTGGTCCTTGAGCCTAGATTTTCCTTTCTTATGTAGAAATGAGACTATGTGGGATAAATAACATACCCCAAACAACATACATGTCCAAGACCTTCATAGGATCGACCAAAGAAACTCCAGGGGATTGATTTATCAATAGTTAGATCACCCACCCTCATTGGCCTTCTTATTATGTCATTAGTTTGAAAATTGGATGATAATGCCAATGCCTGCGTAGTACCTTGAAATGAAGGAGTTTGCTTATCTTCAAATATATAGGCATTTCTTGCTAGCCAAATCCCTAAGATGACATGATACTAACATAGCTCTAAAATTCTTAAGTTCCCTCCTATGAAACAATTTATTGAGATTGTGATTCAGAGACCCCTTCATCCACAAATTTGGAGGACCTAGATTGCCTTCCACCTCCTTCCACACCTACTCAGAGAAAGGACAAGTCATAAAAATATGGGAAGTTGTTTCTTCATGGATTTGGCACTGACAACACCAACTGAGCCCAATTTTATTTATTTATTCTAATTTGTCCCAAGTTAAAACTCTATTCATTAGGACCAACCACATAAACAAAGTACATTTGGAAGGTATTCCCACCTTACACAATTTTGATGACCACCAAGATTCCTTGATAGATGTTGGAGCTTGTGTTGTCAAATATCCAAGTTTGGATGTTTAAGGTCCCCCTTCTTTGTTTCAATCTTAGCTAAGTTCTTATGGATCATCCTTCAATATTATATGTTCTCTTCAGATCTTTGCCAAAAATAATTCCCATGTCTGCCCCATTCCATTTTCCAAACTCAGGTCCTAAGCCAAAATCCATATTTGTGTACAAATGGTAGAGTCATGTGGCTTATCAATCTTATTTAGACTACATCTCCCAAGTTCCTCCAAATGAGTTACAATTTCTTCTAGGAGGAATATTTCCTATCCACAACCTAAAATGGCATCATAATCAATCCTTACCTCAACCTTGCTGCCTACCTTCTATGCCAAGTATTTTCCAATCACAGGAAAATCCAGGGTTAAAGATTTCCACTGGTTGGAAACATTTTGAATGTTCTTCCTTTCTGACCTTATCCAATCTAATAAGGACTTTGGTGCAATTTACTTATGAGTAATTATCCTTCTCCATAAATTGTCCTTTCTAATCAACTGTCATAGATATTTTGTTACTAGGGAACGTCCAAAAACATGTATGTCTTTGAGCCCCCACTCCCTTGATTTTTTAGGAGTGGAAATAATTTTCTATCTCGCTAGATGTGAGCCCTTGAACTCATTGTTTCCCTTCCATAGGTAATTAAAGAAACATTTCCTAACTTTCTCCAAGATTCCCTTAGGAATATGGGCTAAGGTGTGCCAAAATACTGGAATAGSTTCAAGAATATACTTAATCAAAACTATAATTCCACCTCTAGAAATCCATCTGTGAAAAAAAAARAGATACTTTGTTCAATTCTAGACAAAAACCATTTCCAATCCTCATTACCATAGTTATTAGGTTTTAAAATAAGCCCAAGATATTTGAGCMCCCCTTCAAAATCCAAATGTTGAAAGAAAAAAATCCTTTCAATCCTAGTAGATAGTGAGTCATTCAGCCCATAGGTATATAAGGTAGACTTACCCATATTGATTTCCATCCCAATTGCAACAAAGTACAAATCCAAAATTTATTTTAAGTTTTGACTTTCCCCCATTGAACCTAGGTCAAAAAGTAAAACATCATCAACAAAGAGAAGATGTGTGAGAGAGACCCCTATTTCAACATAAATCCCTTGTCGTAGTCTAAGCCTTTTGGATTCATGGTTTGCCCTACTGAGGCCTTCTACTACCAAAAAGAATATATAAGCTGACAGAGTGCAACCATGTCAGATCCCTCTAGTTGTCCTGAAAAATGAGGAAGTAGACCCATTAATCAACATGGAGAAGGAATTAGATGTCACACATCCCATTATCCACTTTACTAAAGGWAGGGAGAAACCCAAATGTATCAGATGGAGTCTTAAGTATATCCAGGAAACCATGTCATATGCCTTTGACACGTCTAATTTGATGACAATAGTAGGGGTATGCAGATGCTTGATGGAATGTAGACTTTCTTTGGCTAAGCTTATAGCTTCATGGATCAACCTCCCTTCTGAAAAAATAAACTATTATTTATATATGTACCTATATAGAAGGGGATTAAGCCTCATAACTATGACTTTGGACTGGATCTTGTACACAAAGTTACATAAGGAAATCGGTCTTTATTGCTTAGGAATCAAAGAAATGAATGTAGAATTTAGGTGCTCTAGAACCTTCCCTGTTAGCATAACCTCCTCTGCAATCCTTAAAATATCTTCCCCTATGAGTTCAAATAAATTCAAGTAGAATTCCACTAGCCATTCATCAGGCCCAGGAATCCGATCCTTTTGAAATGAGTTCAAAACCATCAACAAATCCTCCCTAGAAACTTCCTTAAATAACTCTTCATTGTCCCATTGTTTCCACGATTCTAGGGAATTAAAATACCACCTTCAATATTTCTCCTATGTTATCTCTTTCAGGTTCTCTAAATATTTATGAAAAGTATTTGACACCAAGGTTTGCCGACCCTTCAAACCCTTTGACCTAGTTATCATCATCATCAAAAAATTCCCATATAATGTTTTGACTTTTCCTAAAGTTGGAAAATTTATGGAAGCACTTTGTGTTCTGGTCTCCCAAACTCAACCAATTTTCCCTACTCTTGATTCTCCAATATTTATCTTTGTCCATAAGAATATTATTCTTATGAATCTCAAGTTGTTTGATCTTAGACATTACCTCTTCATTGTAAAAACCCTCTGGATATTCTTGATATAAATGTTCCAATCTCTACTCAACCTCCATTGCCAAATGGTCCCCAGCCTTTTCTCTCTCACTATCCCAAGGGACAACTTTCTCCTTGATGAGTAGAAGAGAATTAACAAACTGTCCATAGGCTTAGTCCTCAGAATGAACATAAAAATTTTCCAAGTAGATTTTACAAGATCATAAAAATCCACCTCTGTAGAACAACATGGATTATATTTAAAAGGAGCCTTAGGTTTTTCTTTAGCAAGGCTCAATTATAGGTATATGGGAAAATGGTTAGAGCATCTCATAGTATCCACCCAAGACCTAAATCTAGCAAATTTTTCCAAAAGAGCATTATGTACCAAAAAATGATTCAAACGTTTTAAGATTCCATCCTCCCCCAACCTATTGTTGGTCCAAGTAGGCTTCACCTCAATGGGCTCAATATTAACCCACCCCATAGATTCAAATCTATCAAGAAAAAAATCATCTAGCCTGTCATGACAAGATGAAGTACCCCAAACCTCACCATTGTTCAGGGTAAGATTTAAGTCACCTCCTATGATTAGGTTGTTAGTATTAATCCATTGGAAGGAGAATAATTTTGACCAATATTCTTTTTTTCCTTCATCGGGATCGTACAAATTTAGCAGGGTCATAGTCATTCCAATACTTTTGTAGAAAATTTTAATGCACAACCCTAAATAAACACCAAAAGAGTTGATGAGGGTCAATTTTTGGCACCAGCCTGTAATGAAACCTCCATAAAATCCTTCTGTATCCAAAGCAATAAAATCCCATTCCAAAAACAAAATTTTCAAATCCCCAATCAAAGAGTCCTCTTTTCCCATGGACTCCTCAATGAATAAAACTTATGGATTGTTTAGAGTAGTAAATATTTTGAGGGCCAATTTATTGGATTGCCCCCCCAAGCCCCTTATATTAAGATATAACAACTTCACGAGGAAATCCTATAGGGGGTTTTCTATGCTTTAAGAACCCCTACAAGTAGCCTTTGTTTCCCCTAGTTTACTTCTTTGACATCTCGTTCCTGAGCATGTTTGAGGGTCAATTTTCTCCCTACCCAAGATCCTCCAAGCTCTCTTTGAAAGTCTATCTCTAGCCCCCTTGAGATATGACTATCATGAGAAGTAGAAGGAGGCCTTAAATGGTAATTTCCTCCCTTCCTTGTTTCCTAGGAGAGGTAATGTTATTGGATAAATTGGTGAATGCAGACATAAACTAATCTCCCTAGATCCACTTGGATCTAGAACAAAACAAGACAGGACATGACGCTTTCCCTAAGTTCTTATCATTGAATTTACTACCAAAGAAGGAATAGATGGCATACCTTAAGATATCTCTTCCTTATATCTCTGTTGTCCCTGCTTCGCTTCAATGCTCTTGTGAGATCAGATCTGCAATGACACAAACCAACCAAAGTGAAAGCAACAATTGTAGATTTAACGAAAACCCAAACATGTGATCAAGGAGTCATGTAATAAAATACTAATGATTTTATGGGAAAGAAACATGTCACCGTATCATATTAAGTAAAAGTGAAAGATACAACCAAATTGCCTTGATGTTTCAAGTTCCCTTTCGGTGGTCCTTTGTTCCAACACACACATACACTTGCTCCGGATTTGTATGAAGATGGTCCACAAAATCTTGATGGACAAATGGAGGCCTCAAGCATTAGTTGTAATAAGATTCTTCACACAGTCTTCAACTTATTCTTTCAACAATTCTTTGCTCAATCTTGATTAACCTTTTCCATGAGAAACCCATCATTATATAGGATAAGGTGAAGTGGTTACAAGGATGAGGATGATCCCGCCAAATCAGAGAAGCCAGTAAGACCACAACCATATGGACGCCACCTCACATTCTAGAAGATTCTCCTTCTAGAAACTTCATAAAACCTCTTCCTCTCCTCAACTTCAAACGCCGCTGCACCCTACCTATATAACAACATGTGGAAATTCCTCGAGCCAAGCATAAAGAAGCCTGTGGAAATCAAGGATTTTCATACTATGTACCACTATCAAGCTGCTGCATCATTCTAAATATATGTCTTGTAGGGGAAGAACTTAATCCTTTTTCTCATGTAAAAGATTGTTTTGAGAGCCTGAACACATGCCTATAGAGTAATCATTAGAGTGACCAAAATAATGTGTAACATAATTCCCCCCAAAGTATGAGACTGGAACTCGTGATAGCCGAAATACTTTGTAAAATGCGTGTGTGTGGGGGGAACAAGGAGTGCACCAATTGGGAACTTGCAAATGATCAAGCATATGTACAATAAGATACCATTTATGAGGCATGCATTCCCATGCTCAGACTACAAATGATTTGAATCACAAATTTTAGTCATGGCCACCAATTATACACTGTGGATCCATGTCATCAAGACGATACATAGCCACCAGGAATACACTGTGGATCTATATGTTAACAAACTTGAGATCAGGGCATAGCCATGACACATACACAGTGGATCTATGTGTCGAATACAAATCATAAATAATCCATCGCAACCTGGACCAAAATGACGAGATCCAGGGTCTTCAACCCCGTCATTCGTAAGTACGAACCATGCGATTACAGATGCTGAAGTCAAACATGGTAGAAACCACTTGATTACCGGTTATTGATGAAAAATGTTAACAAGCGCGAGGGAAATCACCATTGATGCCAATGAATCCCAAGGTACCTTAGTACAATCCATCAAATGCAAATAAATGAGCTGAAGTTGAACACTCGATAGAATCTCTCGATCGGGGACCAATGACGCGAATCCACTGTTGAAAGCGAAGAAACCTGCCATTGAGGCATGCATGCTCTAAGGTACTAAACGATTTCTAAGTCCTGATCCCAGATAATGAGTTGAAGTCGATAGGAAAAGACTCATCACAGGACAACCTTGATGTATCCCCCATCAGTGACATGAAATAAGTAACAGATTTAGGGTAGATCAAAGTATGAAAATGATGTGAAACTGACACAGGGAAGTCCGACATGGTAAGAATGAACAATTGCAGATGGCTGACTCGATAGAGGGCTTGTTTGGACTTCTCTTGAACATATGAACGACACGAAAATGGTGTTGGAAGCATTGACTAAAAAACGACCCAAGATATGAACTTACAGAGGGTCAGACGAGAGACAAATCGATTTCCCAACTCGGATTCTAATGATGAAAGGGGGTGTCATGTTCAAGAGTGACTAGTACTGCCACTAACACGAATACAGAGACACATTTCTTTCCCAAATTTTCCTCCACCATTTTTGGCGAGTACCTCTTTATTTTTACATAAGCTTGAGGAGGATAACATATGCTTGTTGATATAATCTCATCCTTTGGACGAGTCCCTCGGAGTATGTTTAACGAACCCTAAGAAGGAGTGGTTCGGTCCCATATAGGTCTTTCAATGCTTTTTTAACGAGTCCAAAGATAGAAAACTCAGGGGTTTTTCATATTTAGAGAGTCTGAAAAACACTTAAAGAGAACCCTCTTAGTTCCTTTTTCGTAAAGTAGTTCGATGGAACCAAAAAAGTGATAAACTATCGCCCATAAAACGTTGTCTTCATACACTTTTACGAGCATGAAAAGAACAAAGTCGCTCAGAAATATTTTCATTTTTAAGGAGTGTGAAAAGAACTTAAAGGATACTCCATGGGTTTCGCTTTTCGTGTTTCCATAACGAGTACGGAAAAACGACAAAAGTATACTCGGTTGCGTTCTCATTGATTTTCGAGCACGAGAACGAACAAAGACTAGGCTCGAGGTTTTTCTAAAAAAACCTAAAAAGTACTGATATATGTAACAAAAAGAAAAGTTAATCAAGAAAAATAATCCATATGGCATTGTTCAGGGCCTTAGTCTTCATATCTGCGAGAAAAAATGGACTCACACGACCATTAGGTTATGATAAAATGCATTAAAATAATATAAAATATTATTAGAAAAAACAAAAATAGACATAAAAAGGGGGATAATACCTCTTATTTCTATTTCATTTGCATTTCATTCAAAACTAGTCTAGAAACCTCGTTTTACCTCATATTTCGGCTGTCGATTGCAAGAAGCACAAGCGATCATTCAACAAACGGTTTCCATGAACACGGTAAGCTCATCATCCTCTTCTTTTTCATTGGATTGAAATTCATTTATTTTGGTGAAAAAGTAGTTTTTGGATGAGTTTTTGGGTCGGTAGGCTCGCGCTGGGGCCACCGCAGGTGGCTAGTATCAGGACCTGCAGAAATCGATGATTTCCATAGGTTCCCTATGGCTCACCTATGTAAACCCCACACTATAATAAAATTTCGTCTCCAGCGACCGAAAACCGAAAAAATCACTCATGCGTTTGCCCAAAAAGAATTTCAAAATCAATGTTTTGAATATGCTAACTTATTTTCCTCGTCTCCGTGCAGGTGTTTGATTGCCAAAATGTTGGAATGGAGAGAACGAGAACATGAGGATGATGACTTCATGGCCTTGAATGATCCTGACACCGTCAATTCCCTTCGACAATGCAGATTGTTAATTGTTTTTTAAATCCAAGGCATGAGAGCCCAACTGAGGCTATTATAATACCTGGTCCACATGTGGGACATAGACCAACAGGTGTTTCATGTGGGTGTCCATGTTATTTCATTGGACATCGAAGATATTTACTTCTTTATGGGGCTATCCTGTCATGGAGCACATGTGACCTTAACAGGGGGTCGAGGTGGTGGCCTACCGATGAGCGAATACATCCGTCAGTACTATGAACTCGAGGCAGAGAGACGAAAAGGTAAGGTAGCCATCATAGGTGTTCCAGATTTAACTCTCTGGACCATCCTTTTTACCATGGCGTGCATGGTGGGAAGTGCGTCTCTGCACATGGCCCTCCAAAGTTACTTTCAGTATGTCGTGGAATGCACATAACCTCGTGTGTTCAACTGGTGTGATGGTCTTCTTCGAAGCATGAAGACACAATTAACCAAAAGCAAGAATGGGGACCTGAAGCAATTCTGGTATGGATCCATTTTGGTGTCTTTATTTCTAGAAAGAGTCCCTCATTTACACCTATAGGTAGAGTGGGGTATACCAGTTCCAGGAGATCCGTGGATGAAGCAGTGGTGCGATCTCATGGCCCAACATGTAGTAGGCCCCATTATTAAATATAATGATGCATTTTTTGACTGGGGTATGCCACAGATCCTGATGATAGATTACTACGTGTATGCCGACCTGGACTTTTGCAATGATCCCGATTTGGTTTTACCTGAGGGTTTTCAGTGGGGGGACCTAGGTGAGAAAAACATTTTGTTTTTATAATGTTTTTGTGATTTTTAGAATATAAGATGTTTTTATGTATGATCTCTATCCAAAGACTAATCAAACATTTTAACCATGCAGATGTAGGGCCACACCGGCCTCCGGGTACTTCCCCCATTTAGAGGTGAGGGGAAGCAACAATAGTAGTAGGGTGGGACGCTGGCAACTATGAAGCGGTCGAGCAGAATTTAGAGGGTCTTGCAATATACATCATAGATATCTCAATCAACGATATTCCAAGACGTTATCAACGCCACATCGTAGGTATGTCTGGTTCACTTAGTCGATTACTTCACAGAGTAGCATGGGCAGTCTTATGCTACTGTGAACAACATCCATGATGCTATTTTGTAGAAGCTGTGGACTTCATATTTTGATATTTTTGGATGGAAAACATCTTTTTGTAAACATTTTATTGTTATATATACATGAGGCTTCTACCGACTTACTTTTCTTTTATATACAATATGTGATGTGTGATTGGATTTATAAATGTCTCAAATGTCTGTCTAACACATAATTAGCTAATGCATTGGTTAATGTATTTAGACATCTAGGAATGTGTTGATACTCAATATAATCAAAATAACGCTCCAAGAGGCGAATTCAAAAATATACCCGTAACAATGTAGGGATTTGGATAGCATAGACATTACTTAGCTATAGTACTACGAGATGTGAATCAATCCGTACAACCAGGTGACAGATTCCAAGTGAAATAACATCGGTCAACAATTCAATGACTGCGCTATATTCCACGATGTTGTTAGTTGCACGATCGAGGCAAACACTGTGTAGATTGATTAACTCATTTGTAGGTGCATAGATTTCCCAAGCAGTGGATGCTAAGTTTTGAGTACTACAACTATCGCCATCGGTGAAGTCAATGTGGGGTAGTGAAGACACCGACATTTGGAAACCAAGCACAACGCAAGGTAAGCAACTAGGGGTTGAAACCAAACAACGAAAAAACACAAGAGTAGCACACAAAAGTATGATACAGTAAAAATACAAGCACTTTATGCAAGGATAACCTAGGCATAGTACTTCTTCAAGTAAAGCCCATTTCTGGGTTCACTCAAAGAAATACCATCATAATCGGCTAACTCATAGGCTCCCTTCTCCAACACTCGTTTGACGATATAAGGGCCACACCACATAGCCTCAAATTTTTCGGCCCCTAGTAAATCACGATCTTGTTCATAGAGAAGAACTAGATCACCTTCGGAGAAAACACATGGGTTAACATGTTTGTCGTATTTGGCTTTCACGCATTTCTTCTGGGTTTCAATTACCAGGGTGGCATCACGACGAGTTTCGTCTAAATGCATTAAATACAATAGGTGTTCCTCTTCGGTAGAGGTGTTTGGGAGAAGTTCAACGATTAGCTTCAACAATGGTATTTCACATTCAATCGACAAAATAGATTCGATACCATACACCAACTCAAAAGGTGTAAATCCCATGGAAAACTTCACGGATGTCCAATAGGCCCACAATGTTGAAAACATCATCATGTGCCAACTTGTCTTGTGAATTCCTATTATCCGTCGAAGCATTGTAATGAGAACCTTGTTTATCGCTTCAACTTGGCCATTGGCTTGTGGATAGTAGGGGGTTGAGTTTTCATGTCGAAGACCCAACTTTTTGGTAACCTCGGACATCATGAAATTCTGAAAATGACTACCATGATCGGTAATAGGGCTTGCGGGATTCCGAATCGTGTGATGATATGATTGAATATGAATAGGGTTGCAGTTTTTCCGATATTTTCGAATGTAGGCATCGCCTCAACCCACTTCGTGAAATAATCCACGGCTACAATGATGTATCCATGCCCCTCGGCCGAGTGAGGGTTACATGTCATGAAATCAATGCCCCATTTCAAAAAAGGTCCAATGAAAACTACAGGGTGTAACAGAGCAGGATGCAATCTTATTTTGTTGTTATATGTTTGGCAGGCATGGCATTTTTGGATGGAAATAATACAATCTTTGAATAAAGAAGGCCAAAAATACTTGACTCGTAAGACCTTTTGGGCAGTAGCATACCCGAACATGTGACCACCACATGCTCTAGAATGATAGTCATTTAAAGCTTTCTCAGCCTCATCATAGGTGAGACATCGTCGAAAAATGGAGTCAACCCCACGACGATAAAGAGTGTCACCGAGGATAATATACTAACGAGCTTGGTATCGTATACGATGATGGTCAGTGTTAGACAGATCAGGGAAGGAAGTTTGAGTCTGGAGATATACAAGGATATATCCATACCAAAAGTCATCGAAACTGATAAAAAAAAGGGATTCATCGGGCAAAGAATCCTCTACTACGTTTTCGGTCTCAGTGGAGGGAAGGTCACACATCAGTTCGACAAATACCAAGGATTTCTTAGACTTAGCGCGTTCAAACTCTAAGTCAAACTCCTGGAGAATTACTATCCATTTAGAGTACTTTCCCCCTAGCAATTAGCCTGTAAGAATGTGTTGCATAGGGTTGCAATTAGAAATTATAGTGGTCTTGCATAATAGGATGTAGTGATAGAAACGTTGGACAACTTGAACAACTACCAAGGCCAATTTTTCAACATGTAAGTATTTGGATTCGGTGGTCGTGAGACTCCACTCAAATAATAAATGACATGTTCATCGTGTGAATCATCTTCTTGGATCAAAACCATGGCGATGGTAGAGTCTGAGGTAGTGAGATAAATGAAGTAATCTTGACTATAATCGGGTGGGAAAAGTAGTGGGGTACGGGTTAAAGTCAGTTTCAAAGCTTCAAAATCTTTGTTGGTAGTGGTATCCCATACGAAATTAGAACCTTTCTTCAACAGTCGAGTAAATCCGAGCGTTAATTGAGCATAGTTTGGGATGAAAAGACGTAAAAATTTTCCCTTCCCTTGCAAACTTTGAAATTGGTGGAGTGAAGAAGGAGGGGGAGATTGAGGATCGCCTCGACCTTCAAAGGATCGACCATGATCCCCTGACGTGATACAATAAATCCCAGAAGTCGGCCAAACTCCACACAGAAAACACATTTGTGTGGGTTTAAGCGTATGCGATAGAACCGACAACGAAGAAAAATGGCTCAGAGGTGTGTCGGATGGTCACTACGATGCATGGAATGTGTCGGTAGGTCATCTAGATATGGCTATACAATGTGCGTGATATCATGAAAAGCATAAGACATGGCACATTGAAAGTCACACCGACGTTCTTTAAACTGAAGGGTAGTTTCCGGTAGGCAAAGGTGCCCCAAGGACAAATAAAAGCGGTTTTGTGTTGATCCGTGGGCAAGATGTTGATTTGATTATAGCCAGAGAAACCATCCATTAAAGAGAAGATTTCACTCTCGGTGCAATCGTCGATGATATGGTCAATGAAGGGGGTGGGAAAGTTGTCCTTAAGACAAGCTTGATTGATATCCCTATAATCGATGCAGACACGGATCGTACCTTATTTCTTGTTAACCGAAACTAGATTGGATACCCAATCAGTTAAAGCAATGGGATAAATAAATCCAACTTTAAGAAGTTTTTCGACTTCAAGCTTGATAGAAATTGCTTTACGGGGGTGGACCAGACGAAGCCTCTGCCATATGGGTTTAGCGCCCGGGTACGTCTTAATTTCGTGTATAACAATATCGGGGTCAATGCCCGACATCTCTTCATAGCTCCAGGCGAAGATGTCATGAAACTCTTGAAAAAGGGATTTATATGAGACAACCTCGTCGGTGGAGCACGAAGCTTTGATGTGAACATTTTCGATAACTTCGGGTTTAATGGATATGTCGAGGGGGATGGTGGGTGGAATATTACTTAAGTTCCATTCATATAACACATCGTGTGTAGACTCATGAATAGAGGAAATGGCAACAATGGTTGGCGGAGTTGAGATCCGTTGGTAAGTATTGATGGTGTGTTGTTCTAGGAAGAGAATATAATGATGATGTCCATCATCCCAAGGGGTGTCTTCCACAGACATAACCGACATAGTCATCTCGTCCGTAGGAAAAATAACGTGGAACGGTTCTGGAGATGAATCACCGAGATAGGGGGTAGATGGAGTTGCTGATTGAATGGCTTGATAGGCGGATTCAACCGCACTTAAAGGCATTTGGTCGCCGTAGTGAAGATAATCACCAGGTTCAGGTATTATCCACAGGTCGAAAGACAGGTGAGGTTTGCGAACGAAGGTGGAAATCATGTTGATCGAGGCAACCAAAGGAGGCGGAACACTGGGAGGTGGGATCGGGAACGTACCCATCATAGTCGAATCTTTATGTAGGCCCACACCGACGTTCTCATACCTAGGAGGTGTCTTCGCGATAAAAGGTACGTTGCTAGTACGGGTGTCAGAGTTGAAAAAGGCCAGCTGGTCGACAGTAATGACCTTTCCCTGATGTGGAAAACATACAACACAGAAAAGGGTAGACACAACTGCGTGCATCGCATCAATCCAGCTATGACCAAGTAAGAGGTTATAATCGAGAGGTGCATCAAAGACCTCAACTTCAACATTGACCAATTTTCCTTCCAACATAATAGACAACGAAGGAAGTACACCGTAGGGATTAAAGATAGAGCCATTGAAGGCCTTAAGCGTGTTATGTGATTCAGTACGGGGAGGAGAGTCGATGGCCTTCCAGCAGGCAACAAATATTACACACGTGGAGGCACCCTCGTCAATAACAATCCTACAGATATTCTTGTCTACGACAACAACTTGTATTTGGAATGCTAGTTGAGGGGGGAGTCTCAGAATGTTATCTTCGAGGTAAAAAATTATCAAATTGGTATCCATAGGATCAATTCCATCAATAGCCTTTAACAATGCCTTCCATTGAGCAGGGCGACTTTGAAGGACTTCGAGAGCCGACATCGCAAAAGGTGCTTGTGCCAGATCTTCTACAATACTGTAGTTCTGAGAAGCACGTGCATGAGGGTTGAAGGTGGACTTTCTAACAACACCCTTTGGGGGAGGGTGAAGAACTGTATCGAGACTTGGTCATTCGAGATGAAGAGGACCATTGGGAGGTGAAGTTGAGGGAGGTTGTTGAACCAATGAAGGTGGTATATCATCAACTTTCTCCTTTCAGGAATAGTAATCTTTGGCCCGAGTGGTAAGTGTAACGTCATTCTTTTTGGAATCACTAGTACACATAAGGACATAGGAAGTAGTGGAGGGAGAACGTTGGTCATGAATGACCAATTGGGCCTGCTGTTGAGAAGGGAAAGGCTGAGACAAAATGACAGGTGTGGGAGGTTTCGCGGTCCCTTGGAGGAACTTAGTAACCTCGATCCGTCTTGGACAATCTTTCGTGTAGTGATCATCACCACAGATAAGGCATGGGTATCGGGGTTTGAGCTTATCCTTATCATTAGCAGGTTATGTTTAGGCTTTCTCATACTGCGGGTTATTTTTATCCTCCTTATTCTTACCCTACCCTTTTTTAGATTTATTCTTTCTGGCAAGGGTAAATTGAACGGAGTTAACCTCAAAGGTTTTGTTGGTGGAAGGAGTAGGAGTCAGAGCATTCTGAACATTAGAAGCATTAGACTTGGGGTTGGTGGGAGAGGCTTGCGTAGTTTGAGGTTGCGCGTGGATAGTTCCAATCACACCATCAACCGCATGAGAAGGAACAGGGGTAGTTGAGGTAGCGGTAGTAGAAGGGCGAGGTGCATCTAGGAGTAAGTCGTAAAGAGTACCTATTTGTGAATAAACAAGGTCAAGGTACTAAGCACGAATGATGGCATGTTCTTCTATGACAAATCCACCCATGGAAATGTCATGAGAGATTTTATTCACGAATGATTTCGTGAACCATTCTGCCAGTAAATGATCGGGAAGATCGATTTTGAACAAACGTCGTTTTCGTCTCCACTCATGAATGTGATCAGAGATGTGAGTGGCCTTATTTTGCTTGAAGGAAATTAAAATATCTATTCTTGTTTCATAACGGATTGGTAGTTGGTAGTGCGTAAGAAAATCCATGGCCATGGTATTAAAGTCAGTGAAGAAACCTTGTGGTAATTCTATATACCATTTTGCAGCCGAACCTGTGAGAGTTCATTGAAAAATTCATAACCGAATGGAATCATCCATCAAAGAGTTGGATGAACACCAAAGGTGGAAAGTCATGACATGGTTGTTTGGATCTTCCCCCACTTTACTGTCAAATTTTGGAATGTCGGACGATAGTTTGGCCAGTATGACAAGCCAGTGGGGAGAATGCAAAATAGGATCATTTAAGATTCTAGACAAATCAGGTAGATCCAAAGTGGCTAAAAAGGGTAATTGTCTATTCATATGAGGATACTCGTGACTTTGGGGAGGGAGTCCCTTCGGTATACTAGTAGGACCGTAAGTAGTCTGCATGTGAGGCAGAGGTCCTTGCAGATTCAGACGTGTGTGTGGAGGCATGTAGCCCATAAGGTTGTACTGATTAGGGACGTTCCCTTGAAAAGGGACACTATATTGAATGTTCGAACCCCAAATGGGATTGGAAGAACCGAGATATGACTGGCCCAAACTAGGGGGTATAAAAGAGATAACTTGAGGTTGTTTGCCCCCAGATGATTGGATTTCCCTATATGAGAAGGTTCTAATACTGGGGCCAAATCCTCCTATAAAAGGTGGATAAGATCCCCCGGATAGGAAATGGGATGGTGTCGGAATGGAACCGGAAGCAACATTATACCCAGGTGAAGTAAAGACTCCAGAAGCTCCGGATGGAACTTGGGTAAGAATGGGAATAGAGGGAGTGACGGGATTTGTCTAGACGAAAGTGGTGTGCCAATAGGAGTTTGGCTAGCCACTGTATTCCCAATGGGAATAATCGTAGTGTTTGGGACCATTGTGTAATGGGCCTTTTGAAGAGGGGTGGTCGATCTAGGACCAACCCACGGTGTCTCTGAACCAGTGAAGAAATAACAAGTTGTATTGTTAAAGTGATCTAAAGGTATCGTAAATGTAGCATATGTATCGAGTAGTTCAGAAATGATAGGTATGTCGGCACCTGCCTCTGAGTTGGGAGGGTTCCACACAGAAGTCGGAGGTTTGAAGTATGTCAACGGTCCAAAAGGGATCTTCGTTTTCAAGGACGACAAGAAGCCTGATGGGTATTCTAGAAGTGTGAACAACAAGTTCTCCAGATGAGATCAGTCAGAGAATACATCTCTCGTATCCATGAGGTATGTGGAAAGCGTATAAAGAATTAGAAATGATTCAAAATCCTTCTAAAGAGTCAGTTCTTTCCGCTTGTGAAGGTATGTGGTCCTGGATCTCACTCTGTTGAGGAGATTCCTTCGGTGGGTTAGGAAGCAAGGGTTGAGAAACTTCCAGATCTTCCAGAGGTAGTCCTTGCATCCTACGCGAACGATGTGGAGGGTCAATGTTGGCCAAACCAAAAATTTTACGGAAAAAATCTATGGCCAACTATGTAAACAAACAACACTCGCTAATAGAATCTAGGAATCAAAACCAAGAAAACAAAACCTTCTTATTTTGAAGTCACTAGTTGGTGATGAAATCCAACGTCGCGAAGTTAAGACAAGAAGGGGCTAGGGCAAAGTGGGTGGAAAAGTTACGTTGACGACCTGGTTAACAGACTTGTGCCTTGGTGCAAGTTCCCACACATAATCATGGGTATACCCTCCAAGGACCCTGAGTGAGTCTAGCCAATGTCAATTCCAAGTACAGTGAAGACTTGCCCGTCCACGGTCACCTCGTGTAAGACCCTAAGAAGATAGGCAACTAAGGCTACCAAGAACAACAATGATGCATGGGGAAACAATCGATAATCCGATCCATGCGCAAAGGTAGGGTATCTAGCCTGAAATCAACTTGAGAGGCTTCCACTCATCATTGTGGGTATACCTTCAAGCGACCCCCATAATACGCGTAATATCTACACCGAGATCAACAAAGAAGGGTGAGTAACTCTGCCAATATCAATGCGACCTCAGGTTTGACCCTTGTGTGAGAAGGGATTCCCGGGACAAAACGTTGCAAATGGAATTTAACACTCCCTATCACAAGATGCTATTGTGTGTTTTGTGCTTTGGAGAGTGTGTCTCACAACCTACTCCAAAGCTCTAACCTAGTTAATGTTGGTGTAAAAGAGCCCTAGAAAATAAAATTTACTAATTGAGTTTTAGATTTTGCAATGTTTTTAGAGGCTGTTGTTACTCAAGAGGGAGACGGGAATGAAACTGATGTTGTGTAATACCTTGACCCAACATTATGCAAATAGAAATGAATGATGCAAATTTCTGTTCAATGAATTCTATCTACAACAGGGAGAAGGTGTTTCCGGAATGACGTAAGCTACGAAATATACTTTCTTTTTCCTTAAATGAACACAATTTCAAACAACCATAAACAATGAAGTTCTTCAATATTCTCTTCTCTTAAATGCAATAAACTTTCCTATGTATGATTACTCAAAAGAATGAATAACTTCAAATTCTTCCTTTCTAAGACCAGACCAAGGGCATGACAAAGAAAGGACAAGTAATCCAAGAAAATCTATACCTTCAACAAGCACCCAAATCGAACTTTCAATGAAGATAAAAGTAAAAAATGACAAGAAAGTATTTCTCCAAATGCAAATGAAGAAATGACCTCTCAATCATCAAGCAATCCAGAATATGTAATTAATCCAAAACTTCAAATCCAATCGAATACTTTTAATCGAACAAGCACTCAGATACTAGCTCAGAGATTATACCCTTGTCGATAAAAATCAACAACAAAAGATTGGAAACAATTAGAAAGAGGTGTTCGATCTCCGAAACCACCCAACAACAAGTCAAACATCTAGAAAAGAGTCAAAGACTGGCAATAAAAGTTCATCCCAACTGAATAGAGAAAAATTGGGCATCAACAGAGGTTAAGACCCAACTCAAAAAATTCACAGGCGCCGCCGCAGCCTAGTAGCATATTACAGTGCGGAAATCAAGAGTTTCTGCAGGCTAGAAACATGTGGGGTGCGGAAAGTTCGCACTGAAGCAAACAACCAGGGTGCAAAAATTGATGGTTTCCGTAGGCTATGTATAGGATACAGTGCGGAAGTGTCTATAAATCAAGAAATTTTGGGAAGAGGGTAAAAGATCTAAGTGAAATTTTAAATCCAGAGAGTCTGAATGGATCTCCCACAGACTCAGAGACTAATTTCATGTAAAAAGAATAGGATAAAATAAAATGGCCAACAAAAACCACAATCAAGTCATATCCCTAGTGGAGTCGCCAATTTTATTATTGGATAAATCGGTGAATGTTGTGGGTGGGAAATCCCTCCTACAAAATTAGCATTTAAGGGCTCTAATCATGCATGTAGAAGATGACCATTTAAAGGCCTCTAATTTTTCCTATTCTCCCAACACAAAACCCCTAATTCATGCAATACAAAGGTGTAAATGAGAATTGGTGACTCTACCTTAAGTCCTTCGTTTGTTTTCGATCCCTTTACTTTCACTCGCTCTTTGATTGCAAGCCTCCTCCAAAAGCTGACCTGCATTCACATATGAGMAAACAAAAAGTTGTGAACATGGATTTCATATACTAATTGCTGGGTTAGTTGTGACAATATCATAAAATAAATACACAATTTGAACACATAATATGGTGGGACAAAAAAAGTATTCCTTTTTGTATTAATCTTCACAAGAGTAAACTTTACAATATGTGGTCGACACTACTCCTCGAACCTGGTCTTGGGCTCCTCTTCACAATGCACCAACTTCTCAACCTCACAATACAATTGTAGGAAATTGGAGCAAAGGGGGGATAAATTTGGGCAGAGTTTCTAGATTCTTCTTCCTCTTTTCAAATGGGACCCCTACCCCTTATTTTATAGGCTAGAAGGATCTAGGTATTTGGTCGAGTGACTGACCATGCATGGTCGAAAGGTTTAGTTAGCTTACCCAAAAATGCGTGTTCCATCGGCAACTTTCCATTTTTTTTTCTTTTGTAGGTACACACGGGCCGTAGTGGGTTAGCTAGAGTGTACACGCCGGTTGTAGTGGGTCAGCAAGAGTGTACATGCTTGGAAAAGAAGGAATATGAGATGGCCTGATGCCAGGTAAGCATGTATGGTGCAAATTAGGGTTATAATAGATGCCCCCTAATGTGTGAGGTCAGAAGAGCATCTGATGGCCGAAATACATTATCAATCTTTATCAACGTACCAAACCAGTGATCCCAAGGACCAGAATTCAGGAGGTGCCATCTGCAAAATAACAATTGTCTCACCGAGGCGGGCATACCCATGCTCGGGATGAAATACAATCATGGCTACCAATCAAATACACTGTATATCCATGTCATATAACTATATAAAGTGTAGTCGCGAGGAATACACAACAGATCTACATCTCAAAATCAAAAAGATATACATGTATAGTATCCATCTTCTAGAAACTGATAAGGCCTGATGGCTGAAGATGAGGTCTTCAGAGCTCGAGAAACAACTTCAAAATCTTCAAAACTCAGGTAGGAGTGTAATATGAGTGTACAACTTCACTACCCAGAGGTTTTCGACGGCTCGTCGGTCATGGACTAGAGAATCTTGATGATCAGACTGAAGGCTTCATTGATTTTGAACAAAGACTTGATTGGACTTTGAAGATGGTCGGGCATGAGGGCAAGAGACAAACTGCTGAGGGGCTGAATCAGGCTTAGAAAAACTTCCCTTTGATAATATCACGACAAAAGATGAGACTCAGGCAACATGGCAATAACATAAGTTTACGAGGCAGGAGGAAACACAAACTCTCCATATGTTTGGAAGAATAACCAAACGAAGGAGGACACAACTCAATGTAGCGGGAACAACTTCCTAAGGTCATATTAAATCCCAGGGTTTGATGAACAAATTGAAATATGTGCTTTATCCAAGGGAGACTCATTGTGTTGCCAATACAAAGAAAATACTTTTCCCTTCCTCTTTTTGAGGTATATTTGATCTTTTTGTCTTTTTCAATAATTTTGGAAAAAGAATAAAAGAATGCTACATTACAAAGGAGGAATCAAGTGTCGCAAACATACTAGTTCCAAGCGCACGGAACACAAGGATGCTTAGGGAAAAGGAACATATGCAAGAAAAGGGCACTCAAGAAAAATCCTCTAGGGGCCAAAGGTGTCAAGACGCAGAGGCAAAGTGCTACAGGGCTTGCATATAAGGCATGCTTCAGATGGTTCAATTGAGAGCAACATGGAGCCGACATTAGGCCAAATACACTGGTATGCAAATGAGATTAATAAGACACACAATGGTAATGTCCTTCGATGTAAGTTTAACAAGCCTAGAGAAGGTAAGCTTGTTGGTTTTTCATATTTAGAGAGTCTGAAAAAACGTAAAAGGAGACTCCACTGGGGTACCTTTTTCGAAGGTAGTCTAGTCGGTTCGAAAAAGGGGTAAACTAGCACTGACAAGACGTCTATTCAAAACCATTTTAACGAGTGTGATAAAGACAAGATCACTTGGCCATTTTTTCAATTTTAAGGAGTCTGAAAAAAACTTAACTATGGACTCCGTCAAGAATGTTCTTCTGGACCATTTTAACGAGTGTGAAAGAATAAGGTCACTCGACGATCTTTTCAATTTTAGGGAGTCTGAAAAGAGCTTAACTATGGACTCCATGGGGGTTCCTTTTTCATAAATTTAGTCCCTCAGGCCCGAAAAAGGGGTAAAACTATACTTGAGGGTACTCTTCTAGGGATCCGAAGCCTCTAGAGTATACCTTTGTTCATACAGTTGACCGTCTGGACTAAAAAAAGGGTAAACTACCGTTGGATAGACGTGACTTCAAATTTCAGTTTAACGAGTGTGAAAGGCCACAAGATCGCTCGACAATCTTTTCATGTTTAGAGGGTTTGAAAAGGGCTTAAAATAAGACCCGTGGGGGCTACGACTCATGTATGAAACTGGTTCAAGTAGAGCCTGCTTCTAGGCTCAGTCCAAGAGTCTCTTCATTAGTCAACTTGGAAAGTCTCCCAAAAGGGAAGAAAACACAAACCACAGTGTAAGTCCTCCCGCGGTATAGAAACCGTAGTCATGGATTTAAGGATAGTCTTATCTGAAGGCAATTCAAAATCTGAGAAATCACGCAAACGAGGGTCGACAGTCCCAAAGGGTGAAGTAAATTGAACATACTTCATATGACGATGAAGGTTCTGACTAGGACTAGCAGAGTCTATCAGCGAAGAATCGCGATCACGAGGGCTTGAGGATCTACTAACAATGAGATCAGACTTAGAAGGATACTCAAGCAATGGATCCCATGCCCCCATTGGATAAACCAATGGATCAATTGTTGATTCCAAGTCTCGAGAAGGAAAACATGATTGCATAGGTTCCTGCTCAGAAGCAATTGAACATCGAGGATAAGACACCACATAATTAACCCGTGGTGGGGTGGAGTCTACACGAACACTAGGAACATATAAAGGGGCAGCTTGAACTAATGTTGAATTAGGATGGTGATTATCATATTCCAGCTAGTCAATAGTGGCAATGCTTCCATTGTGAGGGAAATGCATCACCCGAAAGCGCATAGATACCACAACGTTCATAACATATACATAATCACGCCCGAGAATCATATTGAAATCTAACAAGCCTTGCACATCTATAACATCGACATGAATAATCTTCCCTCCTAACGAGATAGGAAACTGAGGAAGAATCCCCAAACATTCACTAGAACGTTTGTCAAAATCCAACAGCTCATGCGAAGCAGACACAAGGTTGGGATATCCCAAGACTTTCCAAACCGAGGAGGATAAAATACTTGCAAAGGCTCCTTCATCCACAATACATCGATAAATGTTTGTTGAATTAACGCCAAATCTTATTTGAAAAGGTGCGACAGAAGGAAGATGAGGCTCAACAAGGTCATTCCAATCAAAGGAAACCATCATAGGGCTTGGAGGGGGTGTTCTCGGAATGAGCGGAATGCCCCCTTGTTCTGAAAGTACTGAACTGGAAATGATAAAAACATAGTAGGTAGACACGTCACTCCCCAAAAGAAGAGTGGGATCATCCGATAACTACATCGGCATGACCACTTTTGCAACCAATGGATGAATAGGCTGCGGGACTACATGGTCTAAATGTACCTCACCCCCTAGAAGAGGAGTGGGATCAACTGATTACTGCATCGGCATGACCACTTTCGCAACCAATGGATGAATAGGTTGCGAGACTACATGGTCTAAAGGTACCTCACACCCCAAAAGAGGAGTGGGATCAACCGATGACTGCATCGACATGACCACTTTTGCAACCAATGGTTGAACAGGCTGCGAGACTACAAGGTCTAAAGCCACATCACCCCCCAAATGAGGAGTGGGATCAACCGATGACTACATCGACATGACCACTTTCTCAACCAATGGTTGAATAGACTGTGAGGAAACCTCAAAAGACTCAGAATTAGGAGATCTTGTAGACAGGGACCACAATCATTGTACCTCTGTAATGCCAGGGCACAAATGAGTAAGGTGATCTCCCTTGCAAAGCTTACAAGGGAACTTAGGCTTACGTCCTATTCGTCTAGGTTTCTCAACAAAATTAATGCCCCCAACATGACTAGCAGTGGTTGGTTTCACATCTCCAACATGACTTGTAGAGGTTAGTGATGGGTTGATAACATGACTTGCAGGGGCTACAGACCTATTACCAATATGACTAGTAGTGACTGGACTTCCCCCCCCAGCATGAATTGCAGAGGGTGGGTGCGTGCCCCCAGCATAACTTGTAGAGGCTAGGTTCTGGTCTTCACCATGACTTGCAGAGGTTGTCGACCTATCTCCAACATAACTCACAGAGGTTGGTGATTTATTCTTCCTATTCTTCCTCTTTCTATTTCGTTTAGACTTCCGGTTACTAGTAATTGTACTTTTACCAGAGGCGGGAGAAGGAAGAGGAGAAGACTTTGTTGACGAAGAAACATCAACAGGGTGCCCATGACATAAATTGCTTAACTGAGAAGCGTCAAGAGCATTTGGGATCATTGGAATGGTACCCAACCAAACCGGTAATCCCACATTCAACCCAGGAACGTACAAAGTGGCCAACAAAGGGACACCAACGTTTTCGAAGAAAGGAAAAGCAAAAGAATCCCCTTGCAAAGGGGTTCCTTGGTTGGTATCATCGGGAACTTTAGCCATGAATATCTTATACATAGGTTCTCCCCTTGGGGGATCGTTCAAATCCGTAAAAGTCTCACACACTGACTCTGAAGAACAAGTGTTATCAAAACAACGCCTATAAAGAGGCGGCTCCACGTTTCTAAGCGGAAGACTGAAAAGTCCTCTCAACCAGCGGAGTGGGCGGTCTACCACACTAGGTCAGAGACCCAAATCCATGACTGAATAACTCACTATGGAAAACTAGGGAGCACAGAGCACACACTAGAAAAACTCCTAAAGGAATATCAAGCAAACGACTAACTAGTTAGAAGAACAATTACACCAACCAACACTAGAGAAACTTACCGGTGCAAGTGCAACTCGAATATGGAAACACCCTCCGAGTATACTCTGCAAAGCGTGGCCCGATGTCTGCCCTAGGTACTACGGTATACCCCTGCGGTCACCTATGTAAGTCCCTAAAATAAAGCCAACTAGGTTGCCATCTTGTGAACAATCACCAGGTGGGTACAGTCGACAGTCGGGTGGACCACAATGAGCAGGGTATCAAGCCTGAAACCTATCAAGGGTATCAAAATCATGTGTTCTGGAAGATGACTGAGGACCTCGAACAGATTTGAGACCCATGAAGATCCATGGCAAATGCGATCAATGGAATCCAAGGACAAGTCCTCTATATGCGTTCCCTACTATGCTTGGTCCGAATTTGGAGGGGTTATCTCTGCTACCTTTCCGTACGCGACCTCGTGTTTAGCCCTTGTGTTAGAGGGGGGTCCGGGATAATTTCCACGTTACTGGACTTCTACACTCCTAGGGTCTCGTGGGATGTAGTGGAGCAGGGTGAGTGTAGACGTGGATTGTAGTGGGTGAGCAAGAGTGTACACGCGGGCTGTAGTGGAGCAGGGTGCGTGTACCTTTAAAGAGGGTGTTTTTTAAGAAGAGTTGTTCAGTACTAGCTTGGAAAAGAAGGAATATGAGATGGCCTGATGCCAGGTAGGCATGTATGTTGCAAATTAGGGTTATAACAGTGAATGCAGACATAAACTAATATCCCTAGATCCACCGGGATCTAGAACAAAACAAGACAAGACATGATGCTTTCCCTAAGTTCTTATCATTGAATTTACTACCAAAGAAGGAATGGATGTCATACCTTAAGACACCGCTTCCTTATATCTCTGTTGTCCCTGCTTTGCTTCAGTGCTCTTGTGAGATCAGATCTGCAATGACACAAACCAACTAAAGTGAAAGAAAACATTGTAGATTCAATGAAAACCCAAACATGTGATCAAGGATTCATGTAATCAAATACTAATGATTTTATGGGAAATAAATATGTCACCGTATCATATTAAGTAAAAGTGGAAGACACAACCAAATTGCCTTGATGTCGCAAGTTCCCTTTCGGTGGTCCTTTGTTCCAACACACACATACACTTGCTCCAGATTTGTATGAAGATGGTCCACAAAAGCTTGATGGACAAATGGAGGCCTCAAGCATCAGTTGTAATAGGATCCTTCACACAATCTTCAGCCTATTCTTTCAACAATTCTTTGCTCAATCTTGCTTAACCTTTTCGATGAGAAACCCATCATTATATAGGAGAAGGTGAAGTGGTTACAAGGATGAGGATGATCCCACCAAATCATAGAAGCCAGTAAGACCACAATCATACGGACGCCACCTCACATTCTAGAAGATTCTCCTTCTAGAAACTTCATGAAACCTCTTCCTCTCCTCAGATTCAAATTCCACCGCACCCTGTCTATATAACAACATGCAAAAATTCTGCGAGCCATGCATAGAGCAGCTTGTAGAAATCAAGGATTTCCACACTGTGTACCACTGTCAGCCCGCGACGTCATTCTAAGAATATGCCTTGTAGGGGAATAACTTAATCTTTTTTCTCATGTAAAAGATTTTTTTGAGAGCCTGAACACATGCATGTAGAGTCATCATCAGAGTGACCAAAATAATGTGTAACAGGTAACCCTTATAATTGATTCATCCGCAGAGAGGGTTCGCCCCCTAGCACAAAGTTCAAGTCATGAGAAACACTAACCATGTAATCCTCATCCTTCACAGAACCCAAACCCAAACCAGAATAGGAAGTAGTATTAACATAAAGGATCCAAGATGTTTTCACCCATGGGATAATGGATCACCCCCTGACCTTTTAACTTCCCCAAAACCCTTTTCGGAAGGAGAAGAGGTGATTTTAATAAAATTACTTGGAGTGAGAGTTATCCCTTGCCAAAGAATATCAATATTTTGAAGTTGTGGTGGTAAGAAATCAAATAATATTGGTGAAATGATAGTATCTTCAAGATGAGGTCCTCGAAAATGAGCCTCGAGAACAAGTGGGATGGAAATATCCCCAATCAACAGGTCTCGATAAGACATACATTATTCCTCTTCCCCCTTCAACAAATCAACCTTCAAATCAATACATTTCACAACAAAATCATCCCCAACCTCCAAGGGAGAGAAGGATGTATCATGTTGAGCCACCGGTCCTCTACAACCTGAAGGACTACCGCCCACCTTCAACCAGACTTTCTTCTGAAACTATTTGGTGCACTCCTTTAGGATATGACCATATTGGTGACACCAAGCAAAACATATTTTTAATTTTATGCAATAAAAAATTTGACTGTGTCACTTTTCACCCACCACTACATCCATTGTCTCGAAGAGCTCTTGGATTACATAAATCTCAACCAAAATTTGCGCTACCAACCTAGCATTGCTACTCTTGTAGGTGTCATCCGTCATAATAAACTTACGCAAGGTATCCCCTATATATTTAAATGAATGTTCTAACCAAAGTTCCATCGACAAACTTGACCTTTTATCCACATTCAAGTAGCATTCGTGAACTCATCCTTTGTAAAAAAGCAAATATCCCACGTCTTTAGTGATAGATAAGCCTTGTCAAGAAACCAACTACCTCTTACAACTCTAAGGGAATAATACTCGAAGCAAAATGTAAATCCAACCCACCCTTTAGCAAGTAAATTAAAGGTTGGCCCATAGCCTAGCCATGGCTCCCACTCTAGCTAGATCCAATCATTCAGACGACCCATTGCTACTCTTCAACCAAGAAACTTGCCAACGAGTGTCTTACCTACTAGAAATATATTTTCCCACCACCAACGAGATACCTCCACCACGTGACTTAATCACTCTTTGCTTCCTCTTCCTATGACATGCCACATACTATGTACACTTGCCACCATTCAACTCCTCCACCAGCACCTCGAAACCTAGAAACCTTACTCTCGAAACCCCTTCCTTCGGTTCCAAATCATGACAACAAGAAATGGGAAAAGTCTCTAGAATGGATTCTTTGGAGTAAAATCCAAGACATTGGAAAACATATTTACTCTCCTCCATAGTCAGAATGTGTGTCGCTTGAATGCTAGAGCTGGTACTCTTGTGTGAGTCCACTAGCAAGGATTCTACAGAACTTGCCACCCAACATATTGAAAGATCCAGGTGTACCATCCCTAAGCGAAACAACGATGTGACCACTTTACCCACCTTCAACCCATTGTCTAAGGTTTTGAGAGGTGAAAAAACTTCAGAAACACCACCCCCCACGGACCCCCCTAAGTGCGAAACCATAGGGACGTGTCACTAGAGTGTATGCCAAAAATATCCATTTCAAATGAAGAATCATCTAAATAATTGACGAGATGGATATTGGGATCCATCATGGTCTCCTAATCCAAAACCTGAAAAGCCCTAGGTCTCCCTCGTCTCCATTTTCACCCTTGCCTCTAGAAACTCTGAAAACCCCGTATCAAATAATTGATGATTTATTTACCTACAAGATGGCTTATCTACCCTCAAGACTCAATTTTTCTATGAGGAGTATTGTATAAAAGAAGATCCACTATCACAAGGAAGCTTACATAAATTTTCTTAAAATTTACCTTTACCTTTCCATCAACAAAGGAAGTTTCAGATAATGTTAGTGAATGGTTTTGAGTCTTTTATACTCCTATAACTTTGAGCTTATATATGTCATAATACATTTTTTTTATCTATAGGAAATAATTAATTTCTCATTACAATGTCCACATCCTTTGATAAGAGCACTAGAAGCATCAATGCGGTGGGATAGATTGATTCCTACCACATATCCTCCACATCTCATACCAGTAACTTGTATACATAACCATTGTAAAGTAGTATAAAAATATGACAACTCAAGTATCTACGGACTGAACTTAAGCAATATTATGTATGTCATCCAGCATAAGAAAAAAGAAACCTTGCAAGGAAGAATTCCTGAAAATCTCAATGGAAAAAACAACTACTCTACCACGAGTTCAACATATATCCCCTCAACAAGAAACTACTAACTAGTTATTGAACATTTTGATGGTGCCACTTTAGGTGCAATCTTAATGTACATTGAACCAAAAGATAAGCTCCAATATTGAAGGAAAGCATATATTTTGAACTCTATTGTTTTGAGGGAATAGAAACAATGCATATATTCCAAATTCACAATTTATTTTGGTCATTCATCTCTTTTGTTGACATTTGAATCATATAAAGTCACATTTTACAAGAATGTGACTTTGGATCTCTTTTCTTATACAAGTTTGGCAAAAGTAAACATAGTTAATAATGTTTCGTATTGCATTTCCTTCATCTAGGTCTATTATGAACACATGGTATAGTGGAGCCAGGAGCTCATTCATCCTTTGAACATATTGAGTTAATTTATAATCTTATTCATATAATGTTTGCAAATGAATTTCTTCACACATGGATACTCTTGAGTTACCTTACTATGTTGGTAGTGGCTCTAGCATCAAATATATCATTCAGAGGGGTTTACAGGATGTAGTGCACCAATTAATGGTAATTTATTTTAAATTGAAAAATCTATGGCATTGGTTTTAATAAATATATATGTGCACAACTTTACATGTTAATCAAACAACGTGTGCACACACTCAACATATACAGCTTCCACACCAACAACATCGACACACCCCACCTGCTTCCCCATACACGCATAAGAGACACAAGCAAATTCAATTATTATAACATGTTTAAACATGTCATATTTACTTTTATTTTAATGATAAATATTGAAATTGATACATTTTGTATTCATGCATTTGGCATCCTATTCTTCTAGTGTGCATAGCATGACTAGTACACCACTTGATGGGCCTAGTTTAGCTAAAATCAAGCATAAATCTTGTTTAAATGGTTTGTGAAAATTTCCTGTGTTATTCATACATGTGGGATTGAAAAAAACAATTTTGTAGAAGGCATAGTACATGTATTCCTCCCTCATGGGGGGAATTTGTTGTTAGATTGACATTGGTGACGAGGTTGATAATCCATCGGGTATTTTAATGAACCATTTCCATTGGTTGCACATGTGCATGTAGAGTACATAAAAATGAAATACAAATTTTCTTGGCCCATTAAATATGTTTTAACACGTGTATGTCTAACATTATACAAGGTTTGGTGTCCACCCTCTTCTTTCACCTTGTGCAAGGGCTAGAAGTCATAGGGTGCAACAATTTATTCATAATCAATCCTATGCCCTTCTATACCCTCATCCAAGGATATTCCAAAGTAGATTCCTTGGGAAGATAACATCAATATGATTACTATTGATGTGATGAGGATAATTCCACTAGATTGCATGTTGAGTTGCAAAACATGATCTCTCTAGACCCAATCGTGAGAGTCTCCAAATTGTTTTCCATAATTTGGATCATTTGATTGGAACATATCATGAGGTTAGGCCATGTTCCTATAATTTTTTTGACATGATGTGTACGGAGGAGATCATTAGTGATGGGTCACCACTCTTATGTTGAAGTTAAAATTGGGGTTACAAAAGAATTGGACTTGTCATTATTCAACATATAGTTGGAAGACAAAAAAAGTTTTAATAATCCAAATATTGCTCCTTTTATTAGAATTTGTTAGAATTTCATATGATGAATTGAAAGATATGGACTAATCGGCCCTTGAGTGATCTGCGTCTACATATGGAGCTATGTGTGACGAACTCGTTGCTCAAGAAATGAGGCCCATGAGAGAGGTATGTAAACATGTTCAAATTTAATGTTAATTGATTTTAAATTATGACAATCAAAGTTTATATATTTAGTCTTGAAATATGATTTGCATATATTTATTCAAACTTATGTTCAATATATGTCATTTCTCAATAATCAAAACTTTGATAATGAGCAACACTCTATTCACCACAAAGTCACTAATGTGTAGTTATAAATAATACCTATAATTCCAACTTTTAAATTTCAAACTTATATCTCACTAGATTGAACATTTAATGGTCAATTCCCGCTAGCTCAACCGGTTAAGGTGTGGGTTTCGTTCTCTAGGAGACTTGAGTTCAATACCCTTACGGTGGGTTTAGTCGGGAGGAGACACCCAAAAATCCATCCATGTTAAGGGTTGGTGCAGCCTAGGGCGGGTGCAATTTGCAAGTGATTTTGACAACTTAAATGCTCCTAGGTTGTGGTTTCTTAACCAATGGTTGAAATGTTGGCTCCGCAAGTGACGAGCATTTCCAACAAAAAAAAAAAAATATTAAACATTCAATGTTTCTTGAGTGCATTCAATTTGCACATGTATTATGTATCCCTTGTGGCACATGTATCATTATTTAAATTAAATTATAATCTTTGAAACTTCACATTTTTCAAAATATTTTTTTGAGTTCGAGAACTTTTGAAATCATAAACATATAGTGACTTTCACTATAACTTTTCAAGCCACACAAGATCAAGACTTGATGGAAACTGACACCACAGGTGATGTCAGAAACTAATGCCACAACACTCAAAAGAGGCACTTACAACCATGGCGGCTTCTGTCTTTAGGTAATGGATCCATGTCTAGAAATGCACATCCATAAAACTCTATACACAACATTTGTATAAGGTACCAACCATCAAGGAAAGAATTGGATAATTGTATAGATATATTATAAAACTGATCAATCCTTCATCAATTATTTTACCAATATTGTGTTGAAAGTAGTTTGTAATGATATATAAACATTATGGACATGTTTATGATTTTGTGGACATTTCCAAGAACCAACTCATGGTATGTAGTTTTGATGAATTTGATATTGATGCATGTCTACTATTATAGATTGAGAAGTCTTTGCATGATTATTTTTTTAGGGGGGCTATTAGGGGCAAGATCAAACTTGTGGAATGGGAGGTGTACTCTATTTAGATTAGAGTCATTTCATCAAGGCATCCTAAAATTTAGGAAGTGAGACAAATAGTTCCTATGTTTTTTTCTTTTAGTTGTTAAAGTTGAATTATATATTCAAGCTTATTTTTTCGATCAAGTTAGTACAATTGTTTATTACTCTTGGAGATCTTCTAAACACTTTTCAGTGATTATTTTTGGTGGATAAATTTGTAATTTGGATCGTGGTCAACCTTATGAGAGGTATAAGAACTACGTTAATGCTAATTTTTTCCATCAGGGGTACTTATACACAAGTACTCCTTGTTGTTTTGTCCTATGCCTAGAGCACCTGAAAAATGTGTTTTTTAATTATATGTTGGAATAAAAAATTATGAGTTTTTTCCATGGAAAAAGCACAAAGGAGGTACATGGTTGTTCAATGTTGTTGTTTTTATTTTCATAAATAATTACTATTAGAAGTCTTTGTGGGTTTTCATAGTTTTTTTTTTTAATGTTTTGAGTAATATTTGTTGTGAGGGACTTTTGGCTAATTTAATGTTGAGTGTTAAAAAGTTATATAGTGGAACAAAATATGCCCTTGTGTCATTTATTTTGTCTCATCATGCACCCTTGTGGGCACATAGTTTTTTCAAGCATTTGCATTGAACAACGGGTTGAGTTAGTAATGCTCTTGTTCTTAGGCATACCATTGTTCTAAATACATATAGCTCAATAGTTCAAGATTAATTAGTTGGTGACGTAAAAATGGTTGAAACTTATTTGCAACTAAGCATATTTTCTTTTAGTGAATGATTTATTAAAATCTATTACTTATCGCTTTAATGTAAGTGGCACATACTATGGTTTTCATATCTATAACCGACAATCAACCTTTGGCAGCTTGCATGTAGTGCATGGTCACCAAAGTGTTATGATTTCCAATCAATTTTGTTGGAGATGTTTGTCTCTTTAATTTTGGTGTTAACTTGCATTCCTTGAGCCAAAGAATTTCTTGCTTAAGCTAACTCTCATTTTTTCCCACCTTACGAATATTATGTCTTAGATAATAATGATTTCTTTTGTCCATGATCATTGGTGATTTTTCATATATATCATCTCATCAGAAAAGTGGTAAACTTATTTCTTTCTATTTAAGAGTTATATCCAATTATAGATACCGAAAACCCATATATGGAGGTTTTGACATACAACATATATGGAGGAATCAAAGGACTTTCGAAGTAAGGTAGATGATACCATAAAACATGATCTAGAAAAATAGGTCAAACCTAGAAGAAAAATGTCATTCAAGCATGCTATTTTGGTTTATGAGCAAGAAGTATTTGCTCAAGATGTGAATGGTGAACCTCAAATTACTGAGCACAAACCTCTTCTAAAAAGAAAATGTTGTTGGATAGTTGGTTGTCATTGATGTCAACGAATATTGGATTGATGTCAACTGATGTTATGGGTATATTTGGAGAAGTATCCAAAGTGGTCCCCTTATGACATATCTCTAAGCATGGCCCTCACGGGAAGGTGCTTTGAAGAAGTCTATAAGAAAACCCCTAAGTATGGTTAAGGATCTCGTAGTTGATCATGGAATTTGGTCATGAAGGATGGAGTAAATGAGGATAACCAACTCATAGATGGATAGTACTAGTCGTGTCATTTCTGGTGACATGCGGAACACCACGTGGTTCCTCACGCTTAGGGAGATATGGCCTTGTAAATTTGGAAGCCCCGAAGAGTGGATAAGAAGGCCCCAATTTGTTATAAGTCTTGGTCAAAGGGGTAAAGTTGTTGTAACAAAAAAACCCTAGAATCCCTTATTTAAGGAGAGGAGGTACCTAGCACAAGTATATAAGCACATCAAGGAGTCATTCATAAGTACACTTACACACTTATTCATTGCTTATCTATCTTGTGAACTAGTGATCTTTTGGTAAGGTTGTGACAATATTTTTCTGAGGTAGCAAAGGAAGGTTGAAGGAGAAAGTCTCGAGGTTGCAGCAAACCCTAGTTTTTCAGGTATCCACGGGTTGCAGGTTAGAAGGGCACAAATGTACGTGGGATGCAGTGAAGGAAAGCGTGGATATTCACAGGATGTAGAAGAGAAGGTCACATATCCGTGAAACGCTAATGAAGGTTTGAATAAATGTTGTTACTAGGTCCCTAGACTCTGGAAGCAAGTGCATAGGTCAACATTCTACAGGTTCAGGTTAGCTACAAAAGTTCTGGTATGGTTATTAGTTTGTTTTGATGCTTAGATTTGCTTATGATGTTGTGAATGCTTGAGGAATTCTTGGTATGGTTGGTATTTGATCCGTCGGATCTTTTAATGACTTATAGTTGAGTTTTAATTTTGCATGCATTAATTAACCATTTGAGAAACTTAGTGAAAGAATGAGGAAAGAAGAGGAATTATGACAGCCATATATACATTTGCAGATCTGAAATGAAATAATAAACAACAAACCATAACACGCAGATTGATAACGGAGTTCGGCACAACTTTGCCTACGTCTCCGGGCCTTTTTCTCTGTGAGGGAGGCTTCTTTATTTATGTTCAAATGCTCAAAAGTAAATTGCTACAATGCCAAATGGCTACAAGACTGATCTGGTCATGTTCTTCCAGATCTCTAGAACCATGCAAAGAAAACGACACGCAAAACGGACGTCCGAAGCTCCCAGAATGGTCCGACAACGTCTCCTCCTCAAAAGCTTCTCTACCTCAAAATGGCTTTGGCTTGGCTTCTCTTCAGCATAATTATGCTCTGAATGCCCTCTCATGGCCTCAAACAGGCCTGGGTTATATAGCTGGGAAGTTGGTTGCTCATCTCCAACTTCCTCCATGAATTTAGGCTCCAAAACTGCCCAATAACTCCCAAAAATGGAGAAAATACATTAAAAATGGGCTTAATTACAATTAAAACCCAAAAATCAGTTATAAAACCCACTTTATAACTATAATTGGGCATAATCCCCCTTCGTCTGCGTGCGCCCCCTTGGCAGGGTCACATGGATTCATATGGCCAAG